>PITA01000750.1:0-157953 GCA_004023965.1 Spilogale gracilis
AATATCCAACTTTTGTAGCAACATGGACTGGACTGGAAGAGATTATGCTGAGTGAAATAAGCCAAGAAGAGAAAGTCAAGTATCGCATGGTTTCACTTACTTGCGGTGCATGAGGGGTAAACTGGAGGACAGTGGGAGAAGGAAAGTAAATGGGAACTAGGGTAATCTAGGGAGGGAAACGAAACAACAGAGACTTTGGGCACAGAAACAAACTGAGGGACTTGGAGGGAGGGGGGTGGAGGGATGGGAGAGCCTGGTGGTGGGTACTGGGGACACCTAAAGAGTGGAGCACTGGGTGTGGGGAATGGGGAATGAATCTTCAAACACTGGAAAAAAATAAAATTAAATTTTAAAAAAAAGAAGAAAGAAAAAAATAAAACCACAGAGCTATCCTCAGCTTAACTGAGAGTCAGAAGGCCGGCAGTGAGATTCCCCAGGGAGGGGAGGGCCTTCCTGCTGCCGGCTTCGGGGCCCCATCTCTCCAAAGCCCAGCAACAGAGGCCTGAGCCCTGTGTCTCTGGGACAGTCTTTTGCCGATGATATCTGAGAATACCAAGGAGTGCCAACATGTCCCACAAAAAATACCCCAATTAATAACATCAGACAATTACAGAGGGCATACTAGGGACCAGGCACTGTTCTTGGTGCTTTAAAAAGTATGTTTTGACCGGATAACAAATTCTCATGGTTCAACATCCAAAAGACGTAAAAGGTTCTAGAGTGGATAATTTCCCGTCCACTCCTGGCCCCTAACCACCCAGTTCCCATCCAAAGCCTCTCTCCTTCTGGGGATAGTCTATATATATGCCAACGAATGCTGTGAATCTTTTCTATTTTTGTGCACAAAGGGACGCATATCCTACACACCATTTTGTACCTTACTTTTTTGCCTTACGGTCCCGGGAAAGCATTCTGCAAAAGTAAAAGAGGAGATCCTCACTCATATTCCCATGGGCTGCCATCGTGTGGACTCACCATCACTGGCTTTCCCGGTCTCCCAGAAAGGACCCGTGGTTGTTCCAGCAGTTGCTACAGCAACTGTCATCATGGGCTAAGCTCATCCTCTAATCCCACAGGGATCCACCTGTCCTCTCCCCCACCGTCTCAGTCTCCTGCCCCCCACAAGACGCAGCTCAGACAGGCAGTCACGTTGAACATCCAAGGCTTGACAATATCCATCCTGCCCTTTGACTCAGCAATTCCACACCTAGGAATGTACCCCCTCCAAAAAAATAGGCAAGGGTACTCAGAGGTGTGGTCATTATAAGGACAAAACCTTGGAGACCACCTGATGCCCACTGTGGTTAGACCAGTTACAGTACCCATGCCCAGTGGAACCCAGTGCAGCCCTGAAGACTCCAGATGTCTGACAGAGAAAGATCTCCAGGTGCACCATTAAGAGAAAAAGGAACAGAGCATTTTGTGAAAATAAAATCAATTGAAAAGCATTCTCAGCTTTCTCTGACTCCCTCAAGATTCTCCTGCAAACCTGCATATTTCCTTCTCCTGATATAATATCCTCATTCTGCCCCCAGTTAGCCAGACTGTACCCCAACATGAACTTGGAGCTCCAGGGAGCAATGGTTTCTGCCCCATTCCTGAACTTCAGCCCTGGGAATCTGTCCTTGAGCCCCCTGATGGAGATTGAAGCCTTTGTTCTCCTGCCCAGCTCCACCAGGGAGCCTGTCTTCCAGCTTGGTGTGGTAAGCCTCAAAGCAATTGCAAATACTGTTCCCTTTTTCTGCATGCTCTTCCCCCTTCCTCCGGATCTCAACTTCAGTATCACTTCCTCAGAGAGGACTTCTTTGATTGCCTCTTACCACCTTAGATTCCCTATCCTTTTTTTTAGCACCCTATTGTTTTCCTGCATAGCATTTATTATAAAGATACTTACGAAGCTCTTTGCAGATTTATTTGCTTTACATATTTATCTCCCACTGAGATAGGACTATTGTTGGGAGGAAGGCATAGGGTCTTTGACTTGTTTGCTCTGCATCTATATCTGACCCCTGAAGACTACATTTCCCAGGCTCCCTTGGACTTTGGCTTCTAACAAAGTTAGCCAATGGAAAACACTGTCAAGAGAATAGAGGGAAGGAGGAAGGAGAAGCCAGAATATTTCTTCCTCTGTCTTTGTCCTGGACAGAGCTTCAGACAGTGACTGTGTTGCTTCTGTGGTGGTTCCCTTAATCCTAATCCCTCCTGTTCTTCTAGTCCTGGGATGGAAGCAGCTTCCTGCCTCTGTTAGTCCCTAAATCGCCCCTCCAGTTCTCTTTGGCTTCTTGGCAATTTCATCACTTGTGTAACTAGTTCCCTATATTAAAGTCCCTCTGAGTAAATATTAAGAGGGGTCTCTCTTTTCTCAATGGACCCTCTCTAACAGCGAAGGGATTCTGAGTCCTTTTGGGTTCCTGTTTGCTCTCTTATGTCAGGTTTGAAACTCAACAAGACAAATTTCTGGAAGGGTAATTGCTCCTAGACACTATATCTGCAATTTGATTTTGTTGTTATTGTTGTCAAACTTGTTGTTATTAATATATTATAAGTTAAAACAAAATATTATTAATATTGTTTTTATTGTTATCACCACTAGGACAGACTCTTAGCTCTGAGATGGCTAGAAATGACCCCTTTAGAGATCTCCAGGGAAAAGCACTCTGTCTGTTCAAAGTTCAATCACTATCATAGTCACCAACTTCAGGTAAAAAATGTTCAAGTCCAAGTTCAAACATCTATTGAGTACTTATGATGAGCCTTCTGGGAGTCTACATCTAGGGAACAAGTTCCTCCTTTAACTCACTAAGTTGTTTGTTTAGAGGAAACAGCTGGTCCTAATATGTGTATACATGACACCCTTTCTCATTTAAACTTGTTTTCTTCTACTGGAACTTCCAGGCTACCAACATGTCTGCCGTGTTGACCTTCAACACCAGCAGGATCACTGGGTTCCTGAAACCGGGAAAGTAAGTCAGCCTCTTGCCCCCATGGAGGCCCTCAACTGGGCTCCTTCCATCTGGACACTGTGGCTGATTCTCTGTAGCTGGGGGTAGGGATGTGAGCAGATCTTCTTCTCAATGTCAGGGGCCTGCCACTGGGGAAGGAAACTTAAATTTTACTTCAGTTGGCTCAGTTTCTGGTCCTGCCTCCACAAACTTCCTTTCCACCTAATCACCATTAGTTCCAAATTTCTAAAAAATTTACTAATACTGTTTTTTCTTAATCCGTGAATTTTCAACACCAGCTATCTTGACTTTCTGACATACACTCCTCACCTCCCCTCTGCAAGTCTTCCCAATAAGGTTATATCACTGCTTTTGGTTCTTATTCATCTTTTCCAGTCCCATCCCTACCCCATCCTTGGCTCTGTGTATTCTCAAGCCAGTGACTCTTCTCTGGGGACCCTCACATTGCTTAGGTTTCCCACAGACGTCATGCCCCATCTCTGACTCTTCTCTGATTCATTATAGGATACAAGTGGAACTGAAAGAATCTAAAGTTGGAGTGTTCAATGTAAGTTATCATTGTTTTTATTTATGAAGTAATTAAGGTATTAACTAATTTAATGTGTTTTCAAACAATGCTTTGTCACCTATAGAAGAAAACAGAAAAATGAGAGGAAAACAGAGCTACCCTCTGCTGTAGAAAAGTGTAGCTCTCAAGGACATGCAACACAGGGCCAACGCAACAGAAGATAAGTTATAATTAAATTGTCTGTTGGACAGAATTATTTTAACTACAATGGTACAAAGCCAACTAAAATTGCCTTAAGCCAACAAGAGGAATTTATAGGTTCATAAAACTGAAAAGCAAATTAAAAAAGAAGTTTTAGTCATAACTTGATCTAGGTGCTCAAACTAGTGCATCAAGAATCTCTCCCCATCTCTCCTTTCTGCTTTCATCCATGTTGGTTTCATTCATTCAGGTTTTTCCCACTGGTGGAAAACCTCAAAATTTTGTAGTTTAATTTTTTAAAACTCCAGGTGCTAGCTCTCATTAGATGAATCTGAGTCATGTGACCATTCTTTAGCCAATCACTGTGGTTAAAAATTGGACAAGTCGGGTTGGCCAAACCTGGTTTCACCTACACCTGGAGCCAGGATATAGGTGTGGTCCCAAAGCACATGGACTGAGATTGGAGAGGAGGGTTCCCCAGGGGAAAAATAGGGACTCTGCTATTAAAACAAGAGGAATTAATTGCTGGGCTGGCTGAGCCAAGAGGTGATTTCCACAAGGAGGAGCAAGTGGCAAAATGGATGGCCCCATACTGAAGTGAGGAAGACAGTGGGAAAATCACCGTGGGCTGATGTGATCGGGGGAGATTTCTGACAAGAGGGAAGGCAGGGATATGGCAGTTTCTCCTCACAAGCCAAAGAGGAGATGGATAGATCTTAACCTGCAATGATTGTCTCCCTTTCCACCATTCTGCCCACCCTGACCCCTCCGGCCAGCCTCACCCTGCCCTGCGCTGCCCAGAGCCTCCCTTCCAGACTTATGAAGTGGCAACAGCCACATAAACAGTGGGGAGGTTTGCTGGCCACAGGGACCCCAAAAGATGACTCCTTCCAGGGAATGAAGAAGAACGTGAATAATGACACACTAATATTACATCTGTACATGGCATATCTGATGAGGTAAAACATTCATATGGAAAGATTCACAAAAAGTCATCTTATCGGGTATTCAGAAAGTAGGAACTATAGAATCAGATAAATCTGGGTTCAAATTCTGCCCCTGCTGCCCCACTTCCAAATGTCATTTTCATTCTGTGGGCTACGGTTTTCTGGTCTGTGAAATGGGGGCAGGAATATCAACTTCAAAGAGTTATTGTGAAAATTGAGTCTGTAAAGCTAAGAGCCCTATACCAGCTACATGGTGAGTGTTGTAAGTTGTATTTCATGATTGTTGTTTTGAAAATTTAAAAAAATATATTACATAAGTAATTTAGGAAAACATTCTATGAAAAAAAATTAAACTGTAAAAAAATTAAATATAAAGATAAGTCAAACCTTGGTGTTCTTAGAGGGAAGACAGTTGTTGGGTGTATAGTCTTCCAAGCGTTTCTATCCCTTTGCACACAAATAAATGCAAATCTCAAAATAGTTTTATATTATAAAATAGTAGCATGATGTAGTCCTCTGTATAAAATTTGCTTTTTTCAGTCTTGTTTGCCATGTCAGCACATACAGAACTACCCTGCACCCCAGGGTGGCCACGTGGACATTTATTGGTGGGCAAAGAGCACACGTGGTCACTGTGTATCTCTCCTGTTCTCCACCAGGTGGAGCTGTTGGAGGCCCTACTCAACTACTACATTCTCAACACCCTCTACCCCAAGGTCAATGGTAAGAATCACTAGGGATTTTTCCATGTCAAGAACAGTGCTCTTTGAGGGAAAAGCAGCTAAACTTGGAGATAGGAAACAGGACTCTCTACAGGCTGAGCGACCTCGGGTTAGTCATTTCTCCTCTTTGAGCTTCAGCAGCCCATGAGATGGGAGTTTTGGAGGTGGTTTCCTCTCCCTCCAGGGCTATAGTGAGGGTTAGGGACTGAGGCTACTCTTTGGAACACAGAAAACCTCCTCTTAAAAGAGAAGGACAGTCTCACAGAAGTGTGTCCCCTCTACCCTGAAATGACAGGTAAAAGACTAAGGACCAAGCTAATACAGAGGGCACAGGGAAGCCCATCTCTGAATTCACATTTCCCAGTCAATTGCCAACTCCCTAGTCAGAAAATAAAGCATAAAACTTTAAACACTGTTTCCACAAAACCATGCTTCATTTGGCCACAAAAGAAAGGAGGATGGGGGTGGAGGGCAGAAAGCGGGTGCCCACTAGCTTCTTACCATGAATGTCTGCTGCCCCATACCTCCTACTCCTCCCAATAGCATCAGGGCTGGGATCTCAGGCTCCTGGAGCAGTCTGCCAGGGTTGAATCCCACTTCTGGCTGTGTGACCCAGGACAAGTTAGTTGGCCACACTGTGCCTCGATTTCCTTATCATTAAAATGGAAATAATCATCTTACTTACCTCATAATCTTTGGTGATCATCAAAAGGAAATATATTATGTATAGAGTTGGAGAAGGGAAATAATATATTTTTTATGACTTTATTTATCATTATTATTTTTTAACAAATCTCGCTCCATGTTATGCCTCAACCTCCAGAGAAGCTGGCAGAAGGCTTCCCCCTTCCTCTGCTCAAGGATATTCGGCTCTACGACTCTGTTCTTGAGATCCACAAGGTCAGTGGGTTCCGGTGGACTTTTGAGGATTTGGGGAAGGGAGCATTGGTTAGTTTTCCAGGTTCAGAGGCCATAGCACAGTGGGCGGGGCTCAGCCCAGCCCCACCCCACTGCTCAGAAAGAGGAGGGAGGCCCCAGGCAGGGCTGGAAGCCATGCAGCCAGCCATGTGTCCTTCAGATGTGGCACCCCTCCTTGGGCAGAAGGCATTTGACACAGCCTGTGCCATACTGCCTTCAGTTTGAGCAGCTCAGTTTGAAAACACTCTCATGGCAACAGCGCAGGTTCTGAAAGCTATTTGTAAGTCTTGACAATTTTTTCTAAATTCTTTTTTTTTTTAAGATTTTATTTATTTATTTGTCAAAAAGAGAGAGAGCACAAGCAGGGAGAACAGCGAGCAGAGGGAGCCGGCAAAGCAGGTTCCCCACTGAGCAGAGAGCCCGATGCAGGACTCGATGCCAGGACCCCGGGATCATGACCTGAGCTGAAGGCAGACACTTCACCTCCGGTCAGAAATATTAATAAAACAGACAGTTCTGTCCATCAGAGACATCATTTACTGAACTATTTCCATACCAAGGAATATGTCTGATTCTTCACTCTTTGCTTCACTATTCTGACCAAGCATTTTCTGGTCTGTCTGTGCCCACAGTTAAGGCTATCTTTCTGGAATAGCATCTGTAAGGTGGGATGACTGGGTCGGTAGCCCTGTGACCAGTAAAGGAGATGCTCTGTTTTGTGTAGTACATCGTCAACATCCAGCAAATGACAGCCGCTAAAGACAGGGAAGGACAGGGGCGCCTGGGTGGCTCAGTCACGTCAGCATCAGCCTTCAACTCAGGTCATGATCCCAGGGTCCTGGGGTTGAGATCCACATGGGCTCCCTGCTCAGCAGGGAGTCTGCTTCTCTGCTTCTCCCTCTGCCCCTCCCCGGGCTCGTGCTCTTTCTCTAATAAATAAGTAAACTCTTATAAAGAGAGAGAGAGAGAGGGAGAGAGGAAAGGGCAGCAGTGTGGTTGTGGTCAGGGACACACTGACCCACTGCTGTATCTGGAAGACTGATATCCAATGTCCTTTTGGATCCAGGGATGCTCAACATCCTTCTGCTGAGAAGTTACAAGGAGTCAGACAGCTGGTTAATTGAAGTAAGGACTGACAATTCACACATGTGGCCTCAGCTGGGCACATGGAAAATCATCCGAAGATGTATTATGGACTCTCATGTTCAGTAGACTTTTGAGGTCCTTTGTTTGACCCCCAAAGGCAAGGGCCAGATTACTGTGGGAGAGAATAGGACTTTGCCTCCAGTTCAGAGTTCTCGCCCCTTGGGGTGATGGAAACTTCCAAGGAAGTAGGAGAGTAAACCTCGGTGGCACACAATTTTGTGTTATTTGTGAGGCAGAGAAAATTTAGGTGACACAAAGGACATTTATGGGGCCTGCCAGGAAGCAGCAGCTTGGGAAATGACAGATAAATAGCCACCTTAGAGAAGGTGGCTGGAAAAAGCTGTGCTTTATGGAGACCTTGGGGATGGAGGAGCGTTCAAGATTTATGCCCTGACCTGGTTTCTGGCAGAGCTCACGCTTCCGCAGACCTGAGTCTGGAAATGCATCTTTTTTGGCTCAGGGGATGCTTTTGCCATGCCGTCCTGTCTTGTCTCTCCTAGGACTTCCTGTTCCTGGGCACCAACCTCCAGTACAAGAAAGCATGAGGGCCAGGACCCCAGCCGGGGTTTGGAGGCCACACTGGATTGGCAAACTGCATTTCCAGATGTGCAGCGTATTCCCAGGGATTCCGGGAAGATGATGACTTCTCTGTTCTCAGCTCTGGGGGAGAGGGCCACCTGCATCTGCCCCTACACCCGCCCTCGTAAGCAGGCGCACCCATACTCTCCCTGACTCTGGGATTCACTGCCCCCACCCGGGCAGACCATCTTCCCGCACTGGCCTGTACCCTCTTTAAGAGCCAGCGTCATCTTTTTCAATCACCATCTGATCCCTGTACCTGGCACTTAGTAGATCCTCAATAAATATTTATTGAATGGTTCAATGAGGGGACCACTTGGTACTCTAGCTGAACCTCCCTACCCTCTTTTGTCTGTGGGGTCTTTGGATGGTCAGCCCCATCTGTGGTCTCACAGAGCCCCACCCAGCCCTGGGTCCAGCTCTGAGGCCCAGTCTGGAAGGTGCTTGTCTACTTCAGGGACCTGGCATCTCGTGGGTTCACTTCAATGGGAACTCTCTCCTGCACTTCTTGCCTGCTGCCGGCAGGGGAACCAGTGGGTCTCCCAGAGCGGAAACTCAACCTCCTGCTTCTTTCCCCCGTTGAAATGGGTATAAATTAGGAGGAAATGGATCCCTCTAGGTTTCTGGTCTGACCCAAATAAAGAGCTCATCCAACTGTTGTTTATGAGCCCAGAAGAGGCCATGATTTCTAATTACTGAACAACCAGCCTTTGATCAGACTTACTAAAGAGTCATTTCCAAGTTATGTAGTTGGGCCCCCCAGGGACTGGGAATCAGAAGGCTCATTTGATATTTCTTTTATTGTGTTAATGAGCAGCTGGATGGAGCTTCGGGCTAACAGATAATTCACAGGGAATAGACCCATTTACCCTGTGTGTGACAGAGATACGTTCCAAGATGGGACAATGTGCTGTCACCCAGCTGTTGGCTTCACGTCCTCCCTTCTCTTTCCTTTGGTTCACTTGTCCATTTCCATCATCCATCCCTATGGTGGACAGGTGACAGACTTGGGTTTCGTCCATGACCAGCCATGTGGCCTTGGGCAGGTCCCTTCCCCCACTGAGGGTCCTTATCTATGAAATAAGGATGACAATGACAGTAGCCCCTGTCTGAGCACATTGTCATGGTGATATTAGGTAATGCACATTAAAGGACTTGTTTAGCCATACTGGGAATTTGATACTTACTGGCCGAGCATGCTTCCTGAGTATCTCCTGTTTGTAGACTCACCATGGGGGAAGTAGAGGCAGCACTGACCCGGTTCCTGTTTTTAAGAGTATTGCCTCAGGTTTGGTGGAAAGAGCCAGCCTAGACTCCAGTACCTGCTTTGGGCCCCTGGACAAGTCCTGCGTCCTCACCTGTCAACTGTGTCTGGGAATCCTGCCCTGCAGGATGACTGGGGACTCCATGGGTTCATAGCAACCCATTAGGGTTGCCCAAACCGTACTCGGTGCTGGTAAATGGCCGATTATCACCTGCCTTACTTTGAGCTCCTCAGAAGCAGCCCCGGGTCCAAATTGGTGAGTACAAGTAGTTTATTTGGAAGAAGATCCAGGGAAGTTCCTGTGGAGGAGAGAAAATGGGATGGGTGGGGGAAAACAGCCTATAAAGGGTATATGATCAAACCAAAGACGACTGCAGCTTAGTTCTGCTGGGGAAACTCTGGGAGCCAGCCCAGGCTGCTGCTCAGGATACACACCCAAGGGCCACAGAAGGAAGCTGGAATCTTTATAAACCATCTCCCACCACTCACTGGTGGAGGGGAGTTTCTGGTGGCCCTGGTTCTTCTAGTCTTCGCAGAGAGGGATCTAGCAGCCATAGAAACCTCTCAGGCAAAGAAATACAAGTGCCAGCAGGTGGATATCAGGTTGGTGTGCATGGCTGTGGAAAGATGTTTGGGGCTCTGGTGTATCCTGCCCATGGTCCCCTGATGCAGTAGGAGCTCACCAGCTCAAAATCCTGAATATGCTAGAAAACTGCCACAATGCCTGGAAAAGGTGTTCTGTGCAAATTTTTAAGAAACTTAGGCTAGTTTGCAAGCAAGCCTGCCTTCTAAAAATTCTAGGACATTCCAGAACATCCCAGGGGATGGCTCCAAGAAAAGACTCAGGGAAGCCCAGGCAAGTCCTTGATGAGTATGGGGCAATAATTTTGCGATGAGACAGGGGAAGAACACTTAATGTAAAAGAACAAATATTTGTTATTCACAAAGCAAGGAAAGGTCGTTCTTACCCAGTGTGACTAAACACATTCATTTTGTAATAGAATTTCATCATATCTTGCTGGGCTAAGTGCAGGGCACCTACAGCTGGCCCATAACGGCTTCTAACACCCTGAAGTCTAACTGTGGGCATCCAACCATCCTGGACAGCTCAGACCTGTTAACAACGACTGCCTTTGGGACAAGATATTCTGCTATTAATGATCAGAACTCTGAGCTGTCAAGGAACCATCATGAGACCACAGTCTCATTGCACCATGGACCTCATCCTCCCACCAAACTAAGATGCTGCCCTGGGGACCCTCCTCTTGGCTAAAAGCTGTAGCTCCCCTTTGCTCTTCCCTGACTTCCCCACACCCCACCCCTCTTACAGCTACACAGAATTCCACGCTTGCATATGTACAAGACCACTTCACCCCTCTCGCTTTTTAAAGACTTTTATTTATTTATTTGAGAGAGAGAGGATGAATGAGCAGCCCAGCAAGGAGCCTGATGTGGGACTTGATTCCGGGACCCAGAGATCATGGCCCAAGCTGAAGGCAGACGCTTAACCGATTAAGCAACCCAGGTGCCCCCAACTTTGTTTCTTAAAGATGCATAGGATTTCCTGGTGGGGAGATGCCACAATGTATTTAACCAATCCCTTACTGATGGGCTCTTCCACTGTTTCCAATACTTTGCTTTTATAAATAAGAAGTCCACCTCCTCATTTTAGCCAAAGTCTGGCATTTTCACCCAAAACTTGCATATGCTTTCTGAGACCTGACCCTAGGCAACTAGAAAGGCTTTATCTGGCAGGCCTCCTGGAGGGAGCCTAGTCTCCCCACCCCAGACCTGGTGAACAGCCAATGCACTTCCCCCCTGGTGTAGCTTCCCTCCCATATTTGTATTCCTAGCCCAGGCACCTTCAACCCTAAGTCTCTCCAGGTGAGGCCTTGAGGCCTTCGACAGAAGTCTTCTTTAGGCAATCTGCCAAGGATCCTTCCCAGGGAGAGAAGGGGGCACCTTGTAGATACTTTTCCCCAACCAGGACTCAATACTCAGTACTTTCTCCTCCCAGCCCATCCTCCCATCACTCCTCATTGGCCCAGCGTCCATAAAACTGCCAGAGGCTTTTGTGTGGGGCTTCCTCAATCGTGAGATGGCCCCCACCTCTACACAGATCCATTGGTTCCACCAACATGCCATTTCACAGCGGGAAAGGGAAGTAGGGCTCTGGGTGCATTCTGGCTGGAGCTTCTTGCCTACGTGATCAGAGTGAAGGGTTGAAGGTTTCCTGTGTACTTTTGTTTTGGCTTCTTGTTGCTGTAATCAGCATCTCTAGCACCTGGCAGCTCAGCTCCGTCTCCAGCGAGGTTGAGCTCAATGCAATAATTGAAGGAGACTCTCTCTCATTTAGCCTGTGGGTAGGTGCTCATGGCCCCTCCTCTTACACACTCCCCCTTCCCCGAATGTGGGGCCAGAGTACATGTGGAATCAGGCAGGGGATGGGGGGGGGGGGCTTCTGCAGTAAACAATTCAACCTCGATCAAAGAGCGGTCTGGTCTTTGCCCTCAGCCCAAGCTAATGTCTAAGTCCTTGGGGAGTCCTGCAGGATCGGAGTATCTTTGTCTCCTTGGAGGCGCTGGACCATGCTAGCGGAACAGTGTGATCTGTGGTGGGGACTTTGGGTTACATGGCTTCACCTGGACCTCTGAAGGGGCTGCATATGCAGTCAGCCACACTGGGGGTCAGTATTGCCAATAGATGAAGCCCCAGTGAAGGCTGGACACCAAGGCTTGGGTGAGTGTCCTGATAGGCAGCACTCTGTACAACGTTCCGCACTGATGTGGGGGTGGGAGGGCGAGGGCCGGCAGTGAGGCTGTCCAAATATCCACAAGGACAGTTTGACTAAGCTCTGTGTTTGGAACTTTCCTGGGCTCTGCCCTGTTAACCTCTTCCCTTGGCTGATTTTAATTGGTGTCTTTTACTTTTCACAAACTGTCACCATGAAGTGAATAGCTTTCTGCATGTCCTAGAAGTCCTTTAGCGAATTATGGAATGTCTGGGTAGACTTGGGGACCTTCCTACTGGCAGTGGGTGTCCGAAGGAGGGTGATCTCATGGGCTGCACTACCTCTCACGTCTCAAGGGGCTGCTGTCCTGTGGCTCTGTGGGCCACCAGCCACGTTGCTGACCTCAGACACTTGATGTGTTCTGGGGACCGGAGGGCCCCCGCTCCAGCTGCCAGCCGACTCATCTTCAGCTCTGCTCTCCTGGGCACTGCAAACCTCAGAATCTACTCAGTCAGGATAGGTAGGAAAGGGGTTCCAGCCTCCACGGCCTGGAAGGACCTCTCTGGTCACCATGACTCTGACCTCTGCGTCTCCCGTCCAGACCTATCCTGAGACTCCAACCTGTCCCCTGACTGCAGGCTTGACGTGCCCCTCAGGCTGACTGGATCTGGGGGCACGTGGGGCATGTGTGACAAAGGGATTTGTAAAGGCATCCGGAGGGCTTTGCTGGGGTCTGGTACAGAGCCTCCCCCACCCGCCTCATTCACCTGGGTCTGCTTCTCGCAGCCCGCACGTCCGCGTTGGTAGTAAAACAGGACAGAACAGACAACGGCTTTATGAGCCAGAAGAAAATGATTTCCCACCCGGGACCACTAAAGAACCCAGGTGATTCCTTAGAGAAGGGCTTTCTTCCCACCTCCAGTGATCTCCTGGGACACTTAGTGCAGACCTATCAGCAAGAATCCCAGGGAAAGGAAGACTGTTTTTAAAAGGATGCTCTTGCTGGGGTGCCTGGGTGGCTCAGTCAGATAAGTGTCCGACTCTTGGTTTCAGCTCAGTTAATGATCTCAGGGTCGTGAGATCAAGCCCTGCATGGGGCTCCTGGACACAGCACAGAGCCTGTTTGAGAGTCTGTCCCTCTCCCTCCCTCTCTACTCCTCCTCTGCTCCCCCTGCTTAAGGGCACACACACACACACACACACACACACACACTCTCTCTCTCTCTCTCTCTCTCTCTCTCAAATAAATAAATAAAATCTTTACAAGGATGCTCTTGTCATTCTATCCTCTCTTGGGGTATTGGGGTGTAGGGGTCAGCCCAGAGCCTGAGTCCCCCAGACCCAATTAAGCCCAGCTTCCTTCCAGCCTCACCCCTGCACTGCTAGCTAGCCATCTGGGACCTGCCATTGAGTCAAGAGCAGTCCTCCAAGAACTGCCCCCGCTCCTGCATGAATAAAAGACACAGACCCACCAGGATGGTGATAAGGCACCCTTCCTAATAACCCCTAACTAAGAATGACCCAAATATCTGTCAATTGTAGGTGGATAAATTGTGGAATACTTATACCATGGAATATTATACAGCAGTGAGTGAAAATGACCTCCATTACAGGCAATAATGTAGATGAATCCTGCCAAGAGAGCTCTTGGTTAAAGAACAAGCCGCTGCGTGACTCCACTGACACAGAGTTGAAAAACAAAATTAATTCATAAAGAAGTAAAAGTCAGGAAACATGCACATGGTACCAGGGAGCATGGGTAACTAGAAAAGGACACGAAGGATCCTGGGCTCTGGAAAGTGTTCCCTGTGCTGGCTGGCTGGGTGAATTAACTTTGTGAACATACTTTATTGTCTGCACACTTTTTCCACGTGTGTTGTAATTCCAAGAAGTATTCATAAGATGATTCCATCTGTATTTACGAGACTTCTTACAGTGCCTTTGATTACTTAGACTCCTAATACACAAAATCCCATTTCTCCGAGTTTATTCATCTAATACACCGAGATGGACACCTGGTATAGGTTGCTTTTTATGGCATTATTTGTAATAGCAAAACAAGAACAAAACAAAAGTTGAAAGCAGCCCATAGGACCTTTGATTAGGACTGGTAAATCAGTTCTGATGCATCCAGGCAAAGGAAAGCGTTAAGAAGAATGAGTCTACATGCACACATGACAAGATATGAAAGCAAGTAGAGTGAACTACAGGACAGTAAGTACAGTATTATCTCCTTTTTATTTAAAATGATAGGGACACATACACACATGCTTAGATGTATACAGGAAACTTCTTGGAGTTTACCCAAAATACTGGAACCATAGGGTACCTCTGGAGACTGGGAAGAAAGGGTTTATAAAGTTGTGAGGTCTTGATTTCCCCTCTTGTGCCATTTTGCATTGTTTGGATTTTTTATACAAGCAATTATTATTTATATTTTGTCAAAATATAAATTAAAACATATCGATCAAAGTAACTGAGCACATGCTTTAAAAATCAAATGTACAAAAGGACCTCTGTAAGAAGCAACGGTCACAGAGGGAACAACTTTTAAATTCTTAAATGTTGGGTTTTAGTTCTGGATACCTCCAAATATCAAGAAATGTTTCTATTTTCCCTTTTCCTATTTAACAATTTTAAGCAAAATTACCAGCTTCCTGAGGGCTAAGCTCATGAGCCTGTCCTACTTACTGTCCCTCTCTCAAAATAGTTATGTAACTTAATATTTCTGGTTCCTCTATTGGAAAGCATATAATTTTAGATGCTGTATTCACAACTTTTTTTTTTGGCCCCATCAATTAGTTTCAGTAGTGTCTCTTGACTACTTTTTACTCACTGTGCCACCTTGAACCTCCTTGAGTCCAAGTTCCCTGTCCTGAAGAAGAGTCAGGTGTGGGAGAGTCTGACCAGATAGCTATCCACAAAGCATTTCTCTTTCTTCCTGGACACAGAGCTGTGTCTCCCAGCTTCCCTTGTAAGTATGTGTGGCCATTGACAAATGGACTGGGGGCAGAAGTAATGTGTGCGGATCTGGCCAGAGCCCATAAAGCACCACCCATATGATTCTCTCTGTCTCTTTCTCCCTTTCACCTCCCCCCACTTTCCCTGTAGCTGAGGCTGGATGTTGACACCCCAAGGTGACTTGAGATAAATGTGTTGAGGCAGAGCCTCACGCAGCCTGAGTCTTTGAACAATTGTATGGAACATCGAAGCAGAGCTCCTGGCAATCCCGACCATCATTTGTACTTTAGAAGAGCAAAATGAACTTCTGCCCTATTTAGCATGAGATCTGGGGATTTATCTACCACAGAGGCTAGAGTTGGCTTAAATTGTTGCAGAAGGTAACAATAGCAATCCATGAAACGTGTTGAAAGACTTAAATGAGTACTACAAAGTATGTAAGTTGCTGAGTCTGCAGTCAGGGTTCAATAAACAGGAGCAATTATTATTGCTAACACACTCCTTAGGTGTCAGGTTGTCTCCTGATTCCCCATCCAGAGCCTTCTGTGATGTCCTGTTCAGTCATTCTTTAATATAGTGATGTTTATTTTAATTGAGTTTCTAAAATTTATTTTATTGTGGTAAAAAAGCGCAAAACATGAAATCTACCCTCCTAACAAATCTTTAAGTGCACAGTAAGGATTGTTAACTATATATACATTGTTGGACAGCAGATCCCAGAACCATTTCATCTTGCATGACTGAAAAGAGCTACCATTCCTCACTTTCCCCTCCCCACTGGCCCTTGGAAACTGTGGTTCCAGTTTCTGCTTCTTTGAGTTTGACTACTTTAAATAATAAGTGGAATTATGCAGTATTTGTCCTTCTATGACTGTTTTAGTTCACCTAGTATAATGTCCTCAGAGTTGATCCAGGTTGTAGCATAGGACAGGATTTCCCTCTTTTTTAGGGCTGAAAATATTCCATTGTATGTATACACCGCATTTTCTTTATCTACTCATCCACTGATGGACATTTAGTTTGTTTCCACCCCTTGGCTATTGTGAATAATGTTGCAATGAACATGGGAGTGTAAATATCTCTTCTAGCTACAGTTTCAATTCTTTTGGACAAATTCCCAGAGAGAAGAGTGCTTGATCATATGGGAATTCTATTTTTAATTTTTTGAGAAAATTCTATGTTTTCCATAGTGGTTGCACCATTGAACTACCCATCAAGAGTGCACCAGGATTCCAAGTTTTCCATATCCTCACGAACGTTTGTTATTTTCTGGTTTGTTGGTCTGTTGTTTTATAATAGCCATTCTAACAAATGTGGAGTGATATCTCATGTGGTTTCCATTTACGTTTCTCTGATGATTAATAATATTGAGCATCTTTTCATATACTGGTCGGCCATTTGTATGCTTATTCAAATTTTGTCCATTTTTAGTAGGGTTATTTGTTTCATTTTGCTTTGTTTGGTTATTGAATTGTAGGATTTCCTTACATATTTTGGATATTAACTCCTTATCAGATACATAGTTTGCAAGTACTTTCTCCCATTCCATAGACTGTCTTTCACTCTGTTGATGGTTTCCTTTGATGTGCAAAAGATTTTTACTTTAATGTAGTCATATTCATCTACGTTTTTGTTGTTGTTGTTGTTGTTCCCTGTGCTTTTGGTGCCATATCCAAGAAATTGCTGCTGAGACTAATGTTACAAAGCTTTTCCTCTATGTTTTCTTTTAGGAGTTTTATAGTTCCAGATCTTACATTTGGGTCCTTAATCTATTTTGAATTTATTTTTTTTGTATGGGGTAAGATAAAGAGTCCAATTTTATTCCATTGTATCTAGATACCCAGTTTTTTCAGTACTGTCTGTTAAAGACTATAATTTCCCCATTATGTAGTTATGGCGCCCTTCTTGAAGATCATTTGGCCATATATGCATGAGTTTATTTCTGAGCTCTCTAACCTCTTCCATTGGTGTAGATGTCTGTCTTTATACTAGTACCATATTGTTTGATTGCCACAGCTTTGTAATATGTTTGAATTAAGAAAGTGTAAAGTGTTTCAACTTTGTTCTTCTTTCCCAAGATTTTTTTGGCTGTTTGGATCTTTGTGGTTCCATATGAATTATAGGGTTTTGTTGTTTTCTATTTCTTAAAAAAAAAAAAAAGATTTTGATAGGGATGGCATTGAATCTATAGATCGCTTTGGGTAGTATGGACTTTTTAACAATATTAATTCTTTCCATCCATGAACATGGGTTGTCTTTCCATTTATCTGTGTCCTCTTTAATTTCTTTCTACAATGTTTTTTAGTTTTGGTTGTACAAGGTTTTCCACCTTCTTGGTTAAATTTATTCCTAAGTAGTTTAATCCCTTTTGATGGGATTATGGGATTGTTTTCTTAATTTCTTTCCTGCAGTGTTCATTTTTAATATAGAAATGTGATGGAATTTTGTATGCTGATTTTGTATTCTGTGACTTTGCTTATTTTATTATTTCTAACAGCTTTTTTGTGGAATCTTTGGGTTTTCTTTATATAAGATCATGTCATCTTTGAACGAAGGTCATTTTATTTTTTTCTTTCTGGTTTGGATGTCTTTAACTTCTTTTCCTTGCCTAATTGCTCTAGTTAGGACTTTAAGTACTATATTGAATAGAAGTGGCAGTAACGAGCAGCTTTGTCTTGTCCCAAAGGAAAAGATTTCAGTCTTTCACCATTGAGTATGATGTTAGCTGTGGAATTTTCATATATGGGCTTTATTATGTTGAGGTAGTTTCCTTCTTTCCCCCATTTGTTGGGTGTTTTTCACTCACAAAAAAGTTTTGAACTTGGTGCTTTTAATGCATCTATTGAGATGATCATATGATTTTTATCCTTCATTGTGTTAATGTGCTGTATGATCTGTATGATATATATATATATATATATATATATATATATATATATATATATATATATAAGTATCCTTGCATCCCATGGATAAGTTTCACTTGGTCATGAGGTATGATCATTTTAAAGTGAGACCGAATTTTATTTACTAATATTTTCTTTTTTTGTTTGCTAATATTTTCTTGAGGATTTTTGCATATATAACCATCAGAGATGTTGCCTTATAGTTTTCTTTTCTTGTACTGTTTTCATCTGGCTTTGGCATCAGGGTATCACTGGCCTCAAAATGCATTTGAAAATGCTCTCTCCTCTTCAGTATTTTAGAAGAGTTTGAGAAGGAGTCGGCATAAATTCTTCTTTAAGTGTTTGGTAGAATTCTCAGTGAAGCCATCTGGTACTGGGCTTTTCTTTGTTGGGAGATCTTTGATAACTGATTTAATCTCCTTACTAGTTATAGGTCTGGTCAGACTTTCTATTTCTTCATAATTCAATCTTGGTCTATTGTATAATTTTAGGAACATATCCATTTCTTCTAGCTTACCCAATTTATTGGCATATAATTTTTATGATACTCTCTTATCCTTTTTATTTCTGTGTCATCGGTTGTAATGCCTTCTCTTTGATTTCTGATTTTGAGTCTTCTCTTTTTTCCTTAATTGAACTAAAGGTTTATCAATTTTGTTGATCTCTGTTAAAAAAACATTTCTAGGTTTCATTAGTGCTCCTCGCTCAGTTAACCCTTCCTTTCTCCAGCAAGAAAATATGTACCTGTCTAGATCATAAATAAGCAAATAATATCTCCTGGTTCAGAATTCTAAAAGCTCATTATCAGTTCTACAGTTCATTTAACAACTGATCTTGTGGTATTGAGGATTACTATTTAAATATTTTGTTGTCTGACTTCTGAGTTTTATGTCCAACCTCCCTAAGTAAATTATAATTTCCTTGAAGGCAGGAAATAGATATTATATGTCTTTGTGTCACCCATGGCTTATTGCAATACTGAGTTGAGCACTTAATAAGTACCTGGTGATTTGATTTGAAGTCTCTTAGCACTTAACCTAATACTCCAGTCATCTCCCCAGTTACAGGCTGCCCTAGGCCCTTATCACATAGCTCCTCAAATTTGTAGTCAGTTGTTAATCAGCTCCATATCTTTGTCTCTGCTTGTGCCACACATGCTCAGTAGTCCCTACATTTCACTTTCATGTCACTTCTGTTCAGATCACAGAGCTCCCCAGAGGATGTCTCACCCCATTATCACTCTCTCTCTGGTGGTTCTAAGCTGTCTACTGGGACTCCAGAGGGTACTTGGGAGGGAGATGAGTCATAAAATGTTAAGTCAGGAGGATAGAAACCCAAGGCAGCAAAAAACAGGAGAGGACCCAGAGGGCCTGCATTTTGGAGGTCAGTGGAGGATTGCGGGGATGGGAGACCTGGTAGACTGAAACAAACTTTGTTTGCCATTGTTAATATTTTGGTGAATTGACAACTTTCCATTTTAGGAGACACAACTCATGGTTAGGGTCATGTAGGTCATAGAGTGGGATGGCTCCAATAGGAAATTCCCTTTTAGCTCTAACCTTCCATGACTTGAAGTAACTTATTGCTCTGAGCTGAATTGTGTCCTCCAAAAGAAAGGGATGCTGAAGTTTTAGCCCCAGTACCTCAAAATGTGACCTTATGGTCTTACTTGGAAATAGGGTCTTGATAGAAGTAATCGAATTAAAATAGGGTCATTAGGATGCGCCCTAATCCAACACCACTGGTGTCCTTATAAAAAGGGGAAATTTAGGCACAGACACAGACACACAGAGACAAGATGATGTGAAGACAACCATCCGATTACAGAGGCAGAGCTGGGACTGGTGCAGTCGCAAGCTAAAGAATTCTCGAGGCTACCAGAAGCTAGGAAGAGGTAAAGAAGGTTCTCCCCAAAGTCTCAGAGGGAGTGGCCCTATAGCTACATTGATTTCAGATTTCTGGCCTCCATGACAGAAAGGCCATCAATATCTGTTGTCTGAGCCGCCCAATTTGTGGTCCTTCTTACAACAGCCCTCAAAATCTAATATACTTACTTCCTTCATGCTTTCTTTCCCTTATCTATAAAATGAGCACCTAATGTCAATGTCCCAAGGGCGGGAGGGTTTCAGCTGAGATAAAGATACCGATGGGTTTTAAATAAGTCATATTAAAGTCATTGCACCAAAATAACCACAGGTGTTCCAAGTATCCTTTTGAGAGGAATATCTTCCAAAGTGTTCCCTGGAAGTTGGGCTCCCAGGTGGCCATGTCCTTCTGGGGCAATGTCCCAGACTGCTCAACATCTGCAAGACCACCCCTGTTAGCCTCTGGGAGTCTCAGATGGGCTGAGGCAGAGAATCAGGTGGTGGTGGCTGTTTCATGTTCAGTTATTTGGAAAAATTCTTTTTGTTTCCATTAGAACGTTCAGTTTCCCCAATCTACATGCCAACGAGGGGAAGAGAAAAAATTTACTCATCCACAAATATTTACGAATCTGCACTATATGCCAGGTGTTGTTATGGTACTTGGCCTATAGCAGTAAACAAAACAGACCTCCAAATCCCCACCTCTGTAAAGCTTATGTTCTAGTGGGGAGAGAGAGGCAATAAACAAAAACATAATATGTTAATTATACGGTTAATTAAGAGATGATAACAGTTATGGGAGGAAACAGAACAGGGTTATAATCCAATATTTATTTTGTTGCTCAAATAGTCCCTGCTTTAAGCCATTAGGAATAATTCAGATTGGCTTCTATATTTTTTACTATGGCCCCAGCATTTTCCGCACACTTCTTTTCTCTCTAGCACCATAATATGTTCCAGGCTCATGTTTTACTTTCTCTAGCCAAGCTCTGGAATGAACCATTTCTCCAAGGAACTTTCTTTTTCTTTTTTTTTTTTTTTTTTTTTTTTTTTTTTTTTTTTTTTTTTTTTTTAGGTTCACTTACTCATTTGAGAGAGAGAAAGAGCACCAGCCCAAGCATGTGGGGAGCGGCACAGGGAAAGGAAGAGAAAATCCCAAGCAGCCTCCCCACTCATGAAGGACTCAATCTCATGACCCTGGAATCAACAGTCGATGGCTCAACTGACTGAGCCACCAGGTGCCCCTTTTTAATATTTTTTTAATAGGGAAATGGTATGTAGAGGCCACAATCTGGGCACTAAATATCTTGATGTGCTCACTGCCAGTGGGATGTCACTGCCTTTTGAGAGGTCAGAACTGGGAAATACACGGATGGATGAACACATTCATACACGCATCCATATTTATTTCTGTTCATCCATCTGTAAATATATTAAAACCCTTGAGTTCATGCTTATATTTCAAATTCCAGTCCAACATGACACAGGGTTCATTCTAGCTCTTTCCTCATTACTAATTTCTTTTTCTGACTGTGAGAAATCCGTTTCTCATTGTCCACAAAGTTTTACTTTTTTTTTTCAATACTAGTAAACATACATTTTCTAAATAGAGTATCCAGTCAAATAGCAGAAAATATTGTTTTTCGAAGTTACTTAGGTTAATTATTTTTCTCCTCATATGCTTCAGTGGGGTTATCTTTTTATCTTATTCACTTGTAACCCAAGTTGGTTTGTTTTTCTTTGTATGCCATTTGGGGTTTCTCCCATTTATCCTGGTTGATTTGGGTCATTTATTTGTTAATTAGGTATATGAAACACTACTGTGGTTCTGTGAGTCAGGGCTCACAGGTGTACTCACTAGCACTTGGTATTGTCAGTATTTTTAATTTTAGTCATTCTAACAGGTGTGTAATGGGTATCTCATTGTGACTCAAACTTACATTTTCCTAACAGCTAATGATGTTAACATCTTTTCATGTGCTTATTTGTCATCTTTACATCTTCTTTGGTGAAATGTGTGTTCAAGTCTTTTACATATTTTCTAATTTAATTGTTATCTTAATGTTGAGTGTAGAGAATTCCTTCTATATTCTAATTAGAAGTCTTTTGCAGGGTATGTGATTTGTACATATTTTCTCCCAGATTGTGGCTTGTCTTTTCACTTTCTTAACAGGTCTTTCACACATCAAATGTTTTTACTTTTGATGAAGTCCCACTTATCAATTATTCTTCTTTTATGGCTTGTGCTTTGGTCTAATGTTGAAGAACGTGAGTTCACCAAGCCCTACACCATGAAGATTTTCTCCTGTATTTTCTTCTAAAGGTTTTACAGCTTTGCGTTTTATGCTTAGATTTATGATTCATTTTGAGTTAATTTTTGCATGTAGTATACAGTTTAGGTCAAGGCTCATTATTGTTGCCTTTCTAAGTCCAACCATGCCAACATTTTGTTGAAGGACTATCCTTTTTCCAGTGTGTTGCTTTTGCTCTTTTGTCAAGAACCTGTTGATCATAATAATGTGGGTCTATTTTTGAACTCTATTCTGTTCTCTTGATTTATGTGTCTATCCTTATACAAACACCACGTTCTTGATTACTGTAGCCACATAACAAGTAGTAAAATGAGGTTGCATGATTCCTCTAACTTCATTCTTCATTTTCAAGTGTTGTTTTTTTTTTTTTTTTTTAACTCTTCTGGTCCCTTTGCCTTGGCCTACATTTTGGAATCAGCTGGTCTGCACCTACAAAAATTCTTACTAGAAATCTGATAGAAATTATATTAAACCTATGAAAAAATCTGGAAAGAAATACCATTTTGGTTATGTTGAATCATCCGATAAATGAGCCCAGTCTCCATTTATTGAGGTCTTTTACTTCATAACACTTCATAGTTTCCATCACATAGATTTTATACATGTTTTATTAGATTTTCACCTAAATATTGCAATTTTTAGAGCTATTATCAATAGTATTGTGTTTTTAATTTCAGTTTCCAATTGTTCATTGGCAATACATATAAATATGATTGAAACAACTGATTTCTGTGTGTCAGCCTCCCATCATCTGGCAACTAGTTGTTATTCTTTAATTATATTACTGGATTCTGCCTCTTAATCTTTCATAGAGATGTTTGACTTCAATATTCATAGATGAAATAAAATTTCTTTTTGCTGCTTTGTCCTCGCTCCGGTTGCTATAACAAAATACCATAACCTGGGGGTTATGAACAGAAATTTATGTCACACAATTCTCTAGGATGAGAAGTCCCAAATCAATGCATTGACCAATTCAATTCCTAGTAAGGGTCCAAATCTAGGCTTACAGATGGCCATTTTCTTGTCTTAATGTGGCTGAGAGAAAAGGGGATCTCTCTTGTGTAAGAGGGATACACCCTCAGCACCTGCTCCACACCGAACCACCCCCAAATGCCCAACCTCCCAATACCATCACACTGGGTGTTAGGGCTTCAACATATAACTTTGGGGAGAGGACACAAGTCAACCCACAGCAATATTGGTACCCTTCAGAAGACTAACTGGACAGTGTACCTTATTTCTTCATGCTCTGGAAGAGTTTGATGAGCTTCAGAATGACCTGTTATTAGTAGATTTGGGACAAACTATGAAGTTCCCTCGGACAATTTCCTCAGCTACTTCCAACTTAGTTGTTTTATTTCTTTTTAAGTCAAATTTGGTAATTTGTATCTTTTAATTTATTTTGGGTTAAATCATCCTAATTTTCAAGGGGATTATGTTAAAGGCAGCAGTTAAAGAGAATAAAGTAGATCTATAGATGCTGGTGTGGAAAAACCTATAAGACATAATGGGGAAGGGACACAAGTCTCAGAAAAATAGAAAGTCCATTTTTTAAAAATAAGCTTTCCTTTTGGAATTAAAGTCTCATTTTTATATATAAAATGAATGTAAAATGGTCTGAGATGATACCCAGTAATGTGTGATTGTAACAGTTTCATATTATCCTTAGACCCAAGCAAGAGATGACTCCACCTTGGGCTTGTACTTCTGAGGGGCCCCCACTCAAACCCCCTCCAGGGGACATACCCTTCTAGAGCCTGAGCCTTCCTTCTAGACCAGGCTCCCAGGAATATGGTTCCTTCCTGAGTATGTGGGAGCCTCATCCAGGTACCTCCTCCTGAGGATAATGTGACCCCCTGAAAGGTCCAACCAGTAACCAGGGCACACTTTGAGGTGGGGGAGGGGCTTGGGCATGCAGATTGGAGTCCCCATGCACACAGGTGTGCCCAGGGCCTTTGTGGGACAGACCGAGTCAAGCGTGGGAAGACAAGGGGGCTCCTAACACCGCATTCTGGCAAAGAACTCTGGAAAGTTCAGAAATTCTATCTCCCAACTCTGGTTTCCAGGTCAACATGCTGGCATATTTGTCTAGAGGTAGGAGGTTGGGACATTTTTATTGAAAGGTTTCTTAGCTGCTGGATTTACAGAAAATACGTAGACATTTGGCATGTGAGCTTCAGTTTGACCTTTGTCCTGGGCCCCCCAAATGTCATGGATGGGCCTAGTTAGTCATGACAGTTCCAGGGAAAGAGGTGGGACTTGAGGGGAAGAAGGTGAAAGAGGGCGTTACAGGCTGAATTGTGTCCCCAACTCAGATTCCTGTGAAGGCCTAACCAGCGGTATCTCAGAGTGGGACTGTGTTTGGACAGAGGGCTTTTACTGAGATGATCAAGTTAAAACGAGGCTGTTAGGGTGGGTCTTCATCCAGTTTGTCTTAACAAGAAGAGGAAGTTTGGCCTCACAAAGAGATATGAGGGCCACTCCTGCAGCCGGAGCCACAGGAAGAGACAGCGTGTGGACACAGGGGAGAGGCCTCAGAGAAAACCAACCCTGCAGGCACCTTGATCTCAGATTCCCACCCTCCAGAACCATCAGAAAATATATTTCTGTGCTTAAGCCCCCCAGTCGGTGGTATTTCGTTAGGCAGCCCCAGCAAACTAATTTAGAGGGCTTTAACTTTTTACTCTATCTTTTTCTTATTATTTGGCTCTTGTTTCTAAAGCACATGTGCCCAAGCACTATTGATGTAATTAAAAAATGCACATTAAAATGTGCTCCTCTCATTCCCCTTCCTAATTGTGCCTTCTCTATCTGTGTATTGCGCTGTGATGAGGCAGGCTAGTGGCTCGTCTATTTCCCTGCGTGGGGGTTCTTTCCTACAATGAATCAGCTCCTCCATTTAGCAATTCTCCCTTTGTTGTGTTTTCGGATTCATTAATTTCTGCTTGTCTTCCTTCTGTCCTTCATCTCCTGGATTGACTTTGCTGCTCATTTTATGTCTTCCTGGGTTGAATGCTTGATTCTGTTTTCCCCGTTTTTCTTTTTCTTTTTCAGAAATATAAACGTTTCTAACTACATTTTCTATTCAATATAGTTTTAGTTTTCTCTCATTCCTTTTGACACAGTGTTTTCATTCCCTCCCTCCCCCCTCAAATCTGGTTTAACTTGTAATTTTAACTTCCTTTTGTTCTCAAATGGAGTTTTACATTTTGAGGAGGGGTTTTTTAATTTTCCATGTTATTGGGATTTTGGTCCCATTTCTCCTCTTGTTTTAATTTCTGGTTTTATTACTTGGTGGCCAAAGAGGTCTCTGTGATTTCTATCTTGGGGAAAGTTATTGATATTTCCTTTGTAACTATGGTCAATTTTTATAAAAGCTTTTATAAATTTTTTTTGAAGATTTTATTTATTTATTTGACAGAGAAACACAGCTAGAGAGGGAACACAAGCAGAAGGAGTGGAGAGGGAAAGAAGCAGGCTTCCCTGGGAGCAGGGAGCCCCATGCCTGGCTTGAATCCCGGGACTCCAGGATCGCGACCTGAGCCGAAGGCAGACGCTTAAGGACTGAGCCACCCAGGTGTCCCGCTTTCATAAAATTTTTTTATAAAAGCTCTCATGGGTGTTTCAGTGGAAGGTTTATTCTCCGTCTGCAGCACCATCGCTAATGTCAGCCTGATCAGTCCCTCAGTTCAGATTCTGAGCATCCCTTTGTGACCTGTGGCTCATGCCAAAGACTTGGGCCACCTTTATCCAGTGAGATTCAATCTATTTATCTCTGTTCAGCTGGCATTGTGCAAGCGTGATGTCGGAGTGTCGTTCCCGCCTGTCCTCTCTCCATCTTGCCTTCAGGTTGTTTGTCTGAGTGAGGAGCCCAGAGAACAGAACGGTGTGAGGTTCCTGGGTGCTCCCTACAGCTCGGATTCCCACCACTGGGGGCTGGAAGACAAGCTCGAGGTGTGACCTTCCCTCACAGTCCACCTCTGCTCTGAGTGCTCATCTTTCCAAGGAAAGACGTTGGCTAGACCTTTCCAGAACCTCTTACCTTACTTTTGGGAACCCGGACCTGTTTAATATCTGGGAGACAGGTAGAGGCTCTCAAAGTTTCCCTTAAATGTGTTACAAATATCTCTGCATCTGGAAGACACTCTTTCCAATTTGCTCAAATCGGCTAAATTCCCGATGGACGGCATGTTCTTCTGTGACTCAGTGCAGACTATGAGTCTGCCACTGCTGACAGAGAGGGTCACGGGGGGCTTTCCCGCAGCCCTCCACCTCATCACACCCATCCCAGCCGATTGCTTCTGTCCGCTGCCACATTCTATGAAAGCCAGTAGCTGGGTCCTTGCGAAACTGAGGGACTAGGTGTTGAAGTGTCTGACTCAGAATAAAAGCTATTAACTTTGTGGATCCCTGGGGACACCTCAAAGGTCATTCTGAAGCTGGAATTCAGTGGGAAGTCCGTGTGCTTGCTGATGAGGACAGATGAGAAATGTTAAGATGCTGTTGAGAGGGAACACAATGGCTTCAGATACTGTCCCCTGGACATCTGGGAGATGCTCTGCCTGGTGTCTCATGCAGGCGGCCCGACTTGGTCTTTAGGTGAGCAGCAACCAGGCTTTCGTGGTTTGATAATATGCCTTTTATTTTCCTATAAACAACATCAGGGAGACTGTTGAATGGTATAGAAGCACAGTATTCTCAAACTGCCTTTCCTTTTCCCTTAACGTCTTACCTTCTTCTTTCTCCTTTCCATTTTGTTCTTTTTATTCCTTCTCCTGACCGTGAAACAAATCTGTAAATACGAGTAGTTCTGATGTCCAGGAAGCATTTGTAGGACTCTTTCCCTTTTCCTTTGAAGGAGAGCTTACTAGTTCTTTCTTTAGCCATAATTCTTAACCTCCTCAGAGGTTTCTAAGAAACAGAGAAATCTATTTATTTTAACTGGCAATTAGTACATAAGACATTCTTAATATGTATTGGTCAGGTTTCACCAGGTTGTGCTATGAAACAAACAACCCCGAGATCCGAGTGGCTTATCGCCACAATGGTTTATTTCTCATTCACATTACCCATCGGTTCTGCCCCAAGTGCTCTTCATTCTGGGTGCAGTTTACAGGAAGAGAAAATCAAAATAAAGGGACAAGCCAGACAGATCTAATTTCTTTTAAAGGTTCCCCCCCATATCCACCCCCTTCCCAGTTCAGGGGGGCTCACTCCACAGCCTCGCCCGACATGGGCAGCTCCTCCAGCCAGTAGCACTGCCTGCTGCAGCTCCCCCAGCCTCCCCACTCATGGTGGTTCTGTCTCCAGTGCCTGCACTGAGACACCTCTGAGCTCTAGTTCAGTTCTGAGAGTAGTGGCTGCTCCTTAGCCTATGTTCTCTTTGCTTCTTCCTAGCCACTCCCTCCTCACTGCAATCCCCCATTATAGTTAATAACTCTTTAATATTAAACTCTCCCTGTTCAAATTACCATGTGGTTTTTCTCTTCCTGGTTGAATCCAGGCGAATACACCCAGCCAGTATTATGGGCTCACATCTCATTGGCCAAGACTAATTGCTGGGCGGGTGACCACTTCTGCTAATAAGGAAGAAGGGGAGATGAGGTCTTGTATAAGCAACCAGCAGTGTCTGCCCCAATAGCAATATATATTGATAAGGATTCTTTCCAAAGCCCCAGACTTCTGTTTTCTAGGCCACTTTTCTTCACCACACCCATAGGCTAAAATCCCCACCTGCCCACATCTCCAGGCTCATTTCACACCATCCTCTCAGATACTGTGGATCCCATCTCTTAAGATTCTCCTCAATGCAATCTATTAGAGAAGAATTAAATAAGTAGAAGCAAATGTAACAAGTATGATTTGCACTCTGATGGGTATCACACAGACCAAGTGTCCCACAGCGTCCACCAGTCTTTGAAAGCTACTCAGCCCTTCCAGCCTCTCAGAGTCTTCTAGAGAGAGCAGTTCCTTTGAGCCTCCTTCACAGGGGGCCTGAGCCAGGGTCTATCCCGGGCAGCTCCAGGCCCAGTCACACTGGCCCCCACAGGCAGTTTTGAGCATGCCCTCTTTGCCCAGGATGCCCCCCAGGGCTCTCGGGGCACGGGCCTGTGGTGTAGACCTTGCTCTCCATTACCTCCTCTCACTGAAACACAAGTTCCAGCCAAGATGGAAACTGGAGGTGGTGATAGTGGTTTGCTGTGTGACTTTGGGCAGGTTTCTTTGTCTGTACCAGTCCTCCCCCAGGCGAACCCTGAGTTTGTGGTGAGCCTGCAGCAGACAATGAATGAGTCCTGCTAACCACAGGGCGCACAAGCTCTCAGTAAATGCTCGGCGTGGGTGGTATTCCTACCCTGTTCCTGGTTAGCTTTTCAGAAGACGGGTCCCTCACCCAGGAGTGAGTCCTCTCTGGCTGAGGAGCCTCCAAGTGAATCCTGGCCACTTTGAGGTTTTTTTTTTTTTTTTTTTTTTAAGATTTTATTTATTTATTTGACAGAGAGAAATACAGCCAGAGAGGGAACACAAGCAGGGGGAGTGAGAGAGGGAGAAGCAGGCTTCCCGCCGAGCAGGGAGCCCGATGCAGGGCTCGATCCCAGGACTCCGGGATCATGACCTGAGCCGAAGGCAGTCACTTAACCAACTGAGCCACCCAGGCGCCCCCACTTTGAGGTCTTGAGGCATCAAGAGCAGTCCCCCTGAAGGGATGAGATGGGAGAGCAGGAGGCAGGCAGCTTAAGCAACCAAGCTCTCCTGATGGATGTTAGCTTGCATTCACAGGAAACCAGGCACCCGGAGATCTTTCCAGAAACCCAGAAACTGCATTCAAAGTGCGGGCTGCACTGCCATCTGCTGGCCATGTCCTAGAGTGGCAGGTGTGAAGGTACATAGGTCATTGGTTAACCAAGCAGGTTCCTGGCCCTCCCACCCAGGGGTCCTGGAGCATCTGCATGTTTTTTCAAGTCCCTCACAGGGTCCTCTGTAGGCAGTCAAGTGCTCCCCACCTCTTCCTATGAGGGTACCCCATTTTTAGGTTGTGAACGAAAACATTCAAAGTGATGTGACTAACTAAGATATGCTCCTGCCCCCAAACACCTAACCTAAATCTAATTACGAGGAAACATCAGGCAAAGAGAGTGACTGGCAAAGAGAGTGACTGGCTTGTGCTCTTCAAAAATGTCAAGGTCATGAAAGACAAAGACAACTAGGACACTGTTACCGACTCAGGCAGACCATAAAGACAGGACAACTGAACGCAAGACATGAACCAAGACCTCTCCTTGTGCTGTACAGGATGTCCGTGGGCCAGTTGGCAGATCTGAATGTGGCCTTCCCATAACAGTCTCGTCTCACTGTCAAGTTCATGACTTTGATTATTGTTTTGTGACTATATAAAAGAAAGTCCTTGCTTTTAGGGCACACACACGTAAGTATTTAGGTGTGAAGGGCCAACAGACCTGCATTTAGTTTGCAAACAGTTCAGAAGGAACTGTGTGTGTGTGTGTGTGTGTGTGTGTGTGTGTGTGTGTGTGTGTGTAGTCTTTGTAGAGGGTGCTTAGAAATTCCTCGTACTGTTTTTGCAACGTTTTTAATAGCCTGAAATTATGCTCAAGTACGTTCAAAAGTTTTCTCGCGGCCCTCCTGAGAAAATAACGGGCGTCGCGATATCCCCACATGCTCAGTGACGCGCCCCGGCAGGAACCCCTCGCCGCTGGTAGCTATACATGGTGAGCCGAGCATAAATATAGAGTTTTGTGCAATCACCATCCTGTGAATCCGTGGCCTCTGTGATGTTGTGTGTCAGCTACACTGAGCTGAAAATCAACTAATGAAACAAAACGGGAACACCCCACCTTTTTACGGAGCCCTCCGGAGGTGCTAAGCATGTCCTAATTACTTTTTGAGGCTTACCCCGTTTATCCTCGCAGCAATCCCCTGGAAGAGATTCTATTTTTCCCCCTCGCTTCTCAGATGGGGAAATCTTCACTCCAGACAGCTATGTGCCAGGGTCATAGAGCTAGGACGTGATGAAACTGGGATCCAGAGTCCTAAAAAGCCAACTAGCAGCAGGTAGGGTCCACAACCCAAGATGACGACAGGCCACCTCACTGAGGAAAGGACGGAAGCCCGCTCCTGCGGCTGCCACATTGAACTCGGTGATCTCAGCCAAAGTTGCCCGGGCCTTGGCTCTGCCTCCACTCACGTCCTTGCTCTTCACTGCTTCCAATATTCCTCCCCTACTTCCTCTTCTGGGCTGAGCCACCTCCTCCCCCATGGTTCTTTCCATGTCCCTTCCCTCCTCTACTGTCCTACTGTCCTATAGCATCCTTCTCTCAGAGACTCTCCATCTCCCATTACGATTCCTTTGGCAGAGGCAGAAGAATGTAGTTATTGCTAGCTTCAGCTATAGACTCAAGCCTGGAGTGAAAGCCCAGCTCTGCCATTGGCTGGCTGTGTGATCTTGGGCAAGTCGATTCACCTCTCTGAACATCTTATAAGTAAGACAGGGCTATTATAACACAACTCATTATGAAGAGAAAGGGAGCAATGCTCTACAAAACCTTCCATATAACATCTGGCTCAGTAAATTTTAGCTCTTATTCTTATGTCCTTTCTCCATAATTACTGTTTTAACTTTTTCAGATAAATTAGTTATAAGAATGTGTCAGAGTTTTATTTCAATCTTGCCACAGAGCCAAGTCACAGTTCCCTTTTATTAAGGACATTTTTGCAGGAAAAGAGAATGGTTGGATAATCACTATTAAACTGAATACAAGACAAAGAATGTCTAATAATCAGCTAAATGTGTGGGTAGCTGATTTCCCCAAAGACGTTTTAATCTTGTTAAAGTTTATCAGAAAATTGCTTAAGCATTTATCAGAAATGCTAATTTCCTCCCACAGGGAGGCTGAGCATGGCATCAAGCAAGAGAGTTCTACACCAGACCGTGAGTGGAGCCCTCCTCTTCATCACGCCTAATCATCAAGGATGACATTTCTTGAGGCCTCACTCTGCACCCAGCCTGGAGCTGTGCTCCAGGCCTTGCAGATCCTATTGGCAGATCCTGGGTGCATTTCATCATTGCCCCTTGCTCCCACGGAGCATGGTCCCAACTTAGTTCGTGGTCAGGATGTGCAGGCAGCTAATCACTGATGGAATGGGTGAATGGGGGTAGTGGCCATCATGCCCCAGGCCTTTGTGCAATGCGGGACACACACCCAGTCCTGCCCTCCATGCCACCAAGATATAAATAAATGTGGTTCTGAAAGTAGAAACCATCCACTGTACCCCCAATTTAATGGGGAGTTAAGTAGGTGTTATCCGAGAAAGTATGACGTGATTAGATTTTCTGGTCCAGCATCATCCGCTGGGGCCTTTGCAGTTAGATGACAAGGTGCCTCATTCTGGCCTCGGAGCCCGGCAAAGCAACCAAGGGCTCATTACCAAGCATGGATGCCTTTTCTCTGACAGACAATAAAGAGTTGGATCCAAGTCGCTCGTTAGCTTCTTTGGGGATTTGTTGGACATCTTGCTACTGTATGAACAAACAGATGGACTCAGATCTTGGCTGCAAGGATGTTTTGGAAGGAGCAGATCTGCCTGCCTATCGTGAAGAGCAAAACGCCGTATCCGAATGGGGTGTACTGTGTCCAAGGTAGTTGGGGATGAGGTCAGTGGTCCTCAAAGTGTGGTCCCCTGTCCAGCAGCGTCCTCGTCACCTGGGAACTTGTTAGAAATGAGAATTCTTGTCCCTTGGGCTCCCTGAGCAGCATCATGGTGGTCAGCAGGAACAAGTGCCTTACAAAAGGTGGTAAAAAGGAAACCGAGAAGAAAGTCCTTGATCCATTTTCTAAGAAAGGCTGGTGTGATGTGAAAACACCAGCTATGTTCAATATAAGAAACACTGGAAAACATGAGTCACAAGAACTCAAAGAACCAAAATCACATCTGATGTCCTCAAGGGTCATATTTTTGAAGTGAGCCTGGCTGATGTGCAGAATGATGAAGTTGCATTCAGGAAATTCAAACTAATTACTGAAGCTGTTTAGGGCAAAAACTGCTTGACTAATTTCCATAGCATGGCTCTTACCTGTGACGAAGTATATTCTGTGGTCCAAAACTGGCAGACCACGACTAAAGCTCACAACTACTGACGGTTATTTGCTTCAACTGTTTTGTGCTGGTTTTACTAAAAAATGCAATAATCAGATTCAGAAGACCTCTTACGCTCAGCACCAACAGGTCCGCCAAATTCAGAAAAAGATGATGGAGATCAGGACCTGAGAGGTGCCGACAAACGACTTGAAAGGAGTGGTCAATAAATTGATTCCAGACAGCATCAGAAAAGCTAGAGAAAAATGCTGCCAGGCTGTTTATCCACTCCATGATGTCTTTGTTAGGAAAGTAAAAATGCTGAAGAAGCTCAAGTTTGAGTTGGGAAAGCTCCTGGAGCTTCAGGTGAAGGTGGTAGTTCTGGAGAAGCCACAGGGGATGAGACCGGTGCAAAGTTGAACAAGCTGATGGCGATGAGCCGCCAGTCCAAGGATCTGTTTAAAATTCAGACATTTGGGGCGCCTGGGTGGCTAATGGTTAGGCGACTGCCTTCTGCTCAGGTTATGATCCCGGAGACCCCAGATCGAGTCCCACATCGGACTCCCTGCTCAGCAGGAAGTCTGCTTCTCCCTCTCTCACTCCCCCTGCTTGTATTCCCTCTCTAGCTGTGTTTCTCGCTGTCAAATAAATAAAACCTTTAAAAAAATAAAATAAAATAAATAAATAAAATTCAGACATTTAATGGTAACAAATAAAAAATCTTATTTATGATGTTTAATTTCTGATGGTTCTTTTTAAATAATATAGACTTGGTGAGTCAGATATTCTGAACTGATGGTGATGAGAACTTCTCTGAACTGTAGTATGGATTTTATCCGTTGTTCGGCCTTACTACATAGCTGCAAAAAGGTAGTGATCCACTGTAAGCTGTAGTGATCTGGATGAAGTACTATAGAGGGTTAATAAAAGGACATCTCTCTCTCTCTCTCTCTCTCTCTCTCTCTCTCTCTCTCTCTCTTAGGAAAAGGGGGAAAAAAAGAAATGAGAAATCTTGCTCCCCACCCCAAACCAAACTGGCCTGCAACTTGACTAGGACTTCCCAGCCTCTGAAACTGAGAAAATAAATTCTGTTGTTTAAGCCACCAAGTCTCTGGTACTTTGTGATGATGGCCCAGATGACTTAGACCCCCTCCTCTGCCCAACCACAGCAAGCTGTCCCCTTGTCATGGGTGTAGTACAGGTTCACACCGGGCACTGTCCCCAGGGAGTGCTGAATTCCAAACAGGGTCAACGATTCCCTCCTTGTCTTCTGTGTTCTCAGTAATCCACCTTCCTCCTCCAAACCTGAGTCCAGAGAAGGGAAATTGGGACATCCAATTAGACTTTCATCTCCTACTTCACTGTTCTTCTCCTTCCTCAACCTCCAGAGGTCAGGAAGGTGACAGGCTTTCCTTTTGTGGTCCCTTGAATTACATCTTTCTTCCTGACGCCAGCTAAATCTTAATGGCAAACAGCGGTACCTACTCCACATCCCTGAAAAATTCAACTGGGACAAATTCTCCAAGCTTGCTAACTCCCATAGGCATTTGGAGAACTTGCTTAGCAAGGCTATTCCCCTGTTGTGTAATCCCATTTTTGAATGGGGAGAGCTGGTGCTTTGGTGTCTCTTGGGATTCTTTTTGTAACACAGTTGAATCTCTGCGTGGCCCAGAAGATATCTAGGGTGTAATGGAGAAAAAGAGGATGGCTAGGAAAGACAAAAGAGGTAAGCACATCAAAATAAAAAGACTGCTGCATTTTAAGTATACATTTGTATGCCTTTTTTAATAAAAACATGACATCATGCTTTATATACTTCTGTGCTCCTAGCTTCATTCATCTAAATGTATGTCCTTGCCTTTCATATTGGCACATAGAGATCTCTCTCATTCTCTGTCTCTACCTCCATGGTCTGGCCACCAACATGCTTCCCCTAGGCCATTGCTTCACACTCCTTCCTACTTGGCCATGGTCTGCCACCAAAAGCACTGTTCTTTCCAGTTTGGAAGGAAGATCTTAAAAAAAAAAAAAAAAAAAAAAGGAAAGAAAAGAGAGACAGCAATAAGACAAGGCTCCCACTAAGAACAACTGGAAAAGGGAAATAAAATATTAAAAAACTATTTTTAAAAATATCCAAGAGTGGGCCACCTGGGTGGCTCAGTCATTAAGCATCTGCCTTTAGCTCAGGTCATGATCCCGGAGACCCGGGATCGAGCCCCACATCGGGCTCCCTGCTCGGCGGGAAGCCTGCTTCTCCCTCTCTCACTCCTCCTGCTTGTGTTTCCTCTCTCGCTGTATTTCTCTCTGCCAAATAAATAAATAAAATCTTTTTTAAAAAAAGTCCAAAGGCTCTGGAGTCCAAAAGCACTGAAGGGATTGAGTGGTGGTGACAGGGAGAACCGCAGGCCCTTCAGAAGAGGTTTGCTGAGCATGTCTCCCCTTTCTTGCTGTCAGTCTCACATGGGTAGGAGGCTGCAGATCTGGGTCTGACTCCTGGTAGGAGTCCACAACATGTTAAATTCTACCTGTGGCTCATGTTACATTTCTTTTTTTTTTTTAAGATTTTATTTATTTCAGAGAAAGAGAGAGAGACCACAAGCAGGGGGAGCAGCAAGCAGAGGGAGAAGCAGACTCTCACTGAGCAGGGAACCTGATGCAGGACTCAGTCCTGGGACTTCCGGATCATGACCCGAGCTGAAGGCAGACGCTTAACCAACTGAACCACCCACGCACCCCTATGTACTTTGTTTTGTAATAGCTTTATTGAGATGTAATTCATATACCATAAAATTCACCCCTTTCAAGTGTATAATTCAGTGTTTTTCAGTATTTGGTGCAAACATCACTAGCATCTAATTCCAGAACATTCATCACCCCCCAAAAGAAATACCCATAACTGTGAATGACCTAAAACACCTCCAAGCCTAAAACAACTTTGAGCCTTTTAGTGAGTTCAGAATTTTCCATGTCGGTGCTCTTGGAACTATTAAAAATTGAGGCAATTCTAAATGGGTTTATATATTTGATTTACAAAATGTCTAGAAATTTAGATACTTACATTTAACATAGAAACACTATCAAAGTATCACACCAAATGCTGTGAAAAATAACCTTGTTTAGGTATGTATAGGACCTGTTTTTAAGCATTACTTCACAGTGCACCAGAGGCATGATTGGTCTAGTAAGGAGATGCAAATTCATCTGTGCACATTTGTTTCCTGAGAGTTCAAATCAAGGGGAGAAAATCAATCAATCAGATATGGCCCTTTTTTCCACAGCTGTCCACCCCTAACATCCTAGGCCTTGCTAAGGTTATTTTGGGATTATGAAATAATTTGTTAAGTGATGTAAATGCAGACCAAAAAATATACCAAAAAATAATGACTTTTATGTAAAATTAGGGAAACACCTAATTTTTTATTTTAGGAGATGATGTGATGAGACTTGCCCACCCCTCCTGAGAGCAAGGCCAATCTTCTCAATCCCACATGCCCAGAGGCCCCTTTCCCACAAGCATCACGTGCTCCTTCACTGAGAAGGTACAAGAAGTGAAGACATTGGAGCATCTCTTTGGTAATGTACTATGGCAACCAGTCTCCAAGCAAAGCCAACCTCTTTCCCAGGGTCAGAGTCAGGCCGTGTGGGGTTTGGGTTTTATATAAAGAGATATGGGGAGTCACCAACATGTCTTTAACAAGGAAGTGACATAATCAGATTCATTTTTTTTAAAAGGATGGCTCTGGCTGTAATGTGGCAAATAGGCTACAAGGGAGCAAGAATGGAATCAGCGAGACGAGGTAAGAGGTTCTTCGCCATGGTCCTGGAAGAGACATAGGGGTGGCCTGAACGAGCAATGGTAATGACAAGAAGTGGCCCCATTCGGAACACTAGCACTTCCTGGACTTGCTAATAAACTGGAATGGGGCCTGATGGGAAGAAGGTCCAGGTGGCTTAATTACTGAACAGACATGTGAAGGAGACTTTTGAGATGATTACGAGACACCCACATGGAGATGTTGGGTAGAAATTTGGTGCTATGAGTCTGGATCCCAGGAGACAGGTAGGAGCTGGAAATAGAACATGAGCCATAGACATATAGAAGATATTTAAAGCCAAGAGACTAGATGAGGTTACCCAGGAATGAGAAAAGAGACACAGGCCCAGGCCAGAGCCCAGAACACTCCAGCATTTAGAGGTTGGGAGGAGGAGGTAAGCAAAGGGCCCTCCAAAGAAATGATAAGGGAGGTAGGAGGGAGTACAGGGGAAGGGATTGTCCCAGAACCAGGCAGGCAAATGTTTCAAGGAGGGAAGGGTCACTGGTGGAATGCTTCTGAGAGACTGGTCCCAATGAAGGATGAGAACTGAACATGAGTGCAGAATGATGGAGGTGACTTCAGGGAGAACAGGGTCAGTGCAGTGATGGGGTTGAGACCCGACTGCTGTGTGTCTTCCTTGTTCTTCTCTAGTCCAGGCAACTAACTCAGTAAAGGAGTTTTGCTTCAAGCTCGTAATTTCCTCTTCAGCCTTACTGGTGCAGACTTGCTCTTCCACTCAGCTCTGTGCCTAGGGAACTCATCTGTGTGGACCCCACCAACGGGCCCCTTACCCCCCTGCCGCTTCCAAGGAGGTCTGGCAGGATCTGGGAGGGAGGAAGATGAGCAGGATGTCCTCCACAGGAGGCTTCTCTATGACTCTCTTCATCCTCCCTTCTCCTGTTGTTCAGCTGTCCCTAGTTCCAGGTTCCTGCACTGTTCCTTGTGGCTCCTCTATGCCTAGTCCTTTCCTTTGAAAATAGTCCCTTCGTGAATGAACCCTCCTCGAACTATCCTAATATAAATGTGTCCTCCATTTCCTGTTAAGACACTAATGTAGGGCGCCTGGGTGGTTCAGTGGGTTAAGGCCTCTGCCTTCCGCTCAGGTCATGATCTCGGGATCCTGGGATCGAGGCCTGTATCAGGCTCTCCGCTCGGCAGGATGCCTGCTTCCTCCTTTCTGCCTGCCTCTTTGCCTACTTGTGACCTTTCTCTCTGTCAAATAAATAAATAAAATCTTAAAAAAAAAAAGACACTAACGTATATAAGCTATAAGCCAAGAATTGAGTAGATATCTAGAAACCTTAAAAACAAACAAACAAACAGAAAAACCTTGTTATCATGAAAAGTTTCAAGCTATATTAGAGAAAATATTAAACTCCCAAGGATTACTCAGCTTGAGCAACTAACTTATGGCCCCTCTAATTCTCTAATTCCTGCCCACTCCCCACCACTGCCACTAGATTATTTTGTTTTAAGATTATATTTATTTATTTTATTTGAGAGACAGAGAGAGGTGGGGAGGGGCAGGAGAGGGAGAGAATCTCAAGCCGACTCTGCTGAACACAGAGCTCAGTCCCACAACCCTGAGACCATGACCTGAGCCGAAACCAAGAGTTGGACACTCAACTGACTGTGCTACCTGGATGGCCCCCGGATTATTTTTTTTTAAGATCTTAATTACAGGGAGAGCAGGCACGGGCACTTGCATGTGCACATGAGCAGGGGGAGAGACAAGGGAAAGGGAGCGAGAGAGTTCCAAGAAGACTCCATACTAAGTGCGGAGCCCAACGTGGGGCTCAACTTCACCACTCTGAGATCCCAAACTGAGCCAAAATCAAGAGTCAGATGCTTAACTGACTGAGCCCCCAGGCACCCCACCACTGGATTATTGTAAAGCAGATCCTGTACGTTCATCCATAAGTAGTTCCGTGTGGATCTCTAACAAAGTAAGTGTTGTTTACATAACCACAATACCATTATCACAGCTTAAAAGTTAATACTAAATTGGGCACCTGGGTGGCTTAGTTAGTTAATCATCTGACTCTTGATTTCAGCTCAGGTCATGATCTCAGGGTCATGAGGTCGGGGCTCCACTCTGAGCACAGAGGCTGCTTAAGTCTCTCTCCCTTTTCCTCTGCCTCTCCCCTAGCTCTCCCCTGCTTACACGTGCATGCTCTCTCTCTCTCTCTCTCTCTCTCTCTCTCTCTCAAAAAATAATACTAAATCATTAATATCATCAAAATATTCCATCAGTGTTCACTTTTCCCCAATTGGCTCATAATTTTTTTTCCTACTCAGTTGGTGTGTACTGGATCCACACATCCAGGATCCAGAATCTTTCAGGGCTCCTAAACTTCTAAAAGTCCCCTACATCTGCTTTTTTCCCTATCTCATCTTTTGGTTGAAGAAAATAGATCATTTGTCTGGTAGAATTTCCCATTTTTCATTTTTCTAATTGCCTTTCTATGGGGCCATTGAACACATATCCCTTCCCCTGCACTTTCTGTAAATTATTAGTAAGATTTAGAGGCTTGTCTGATTCAGATTTGAGTTTGTGGCAAAATAGATACGAATGTTGAACCAACCACCCTTGCATCCCAAGGATAAATCCCACCTGGTCATGATGGATAATCCTTTTAATGCACTGTAGGATCCTATTAGGTAGGATCTTGTTGAGAACTTTGACATCCGTATTTATCAGGGATATTGGTCTGAAATTCTCCTAGATACTCCTAGGCATCTCTATGTATGTCTATTATATCAGGATTTACACGCTATCTTTTGGGGAGCGATGAGCACAGCTACTATCCCCATCTCAATTTCCAAATACCATTCTCCACTAGAAGGAGCCTGGTTCCTTGGAGAAAGGGCTGATACCGAGACTAGGGCAGAAAAAGTATAAAATGAATGTGAAGTATTTTCTTGCACCACAAAGTAAGGATGTGCTCAAGAGAAGATAGAGACTCATCAGAAGGACATACAAGTCAACTTCAATGGTCTCCCATTGGACACATCAGAGATAATTTGAGCATCAAAATAAATAGTGATATTAATGAGTTATAACCCATTGGATAAAGATTCATTAATCCAGGGGCGCCTGGGTGGCTCAGTTGGTTGGGCGACTGCCTTCGGCTCAGGTCATGATCCTGGAGACCCGGGATCGAGTCCCACATCGGGCTCCCTGCTCGGCGGGAAGCCTGCTTCTCCCTCTCTCAGTCCCTCTGCTTGTGTTCCCTCTCTGGCTCTGTTTCTCTCTGTCAAATAAATAAATAAAATCTTTAAAAAAAAAAAAAAGATTCATTAATCCAAATAGATAAATAAGTAAGTAAGAAGAAACTGCTCTCCCCTACAGTAGAATGTAATGAATATGTAACTTTATGTTTTGAAAACAACTGATTTCTGTGTATTGATTTTGTATCCTGCCACATTACTGAATTGCTGTATGAGTTCTAGCAATTTGGGGGTGGAGACTTTTGGGTTTTCCACATATAGTATCATGTCATCTGTGAAAAGAGACAGTTTGACTTCTTTGCCCATTTGAATATCTTTTATTTCCTTTCGTTGTTTGATTGATGTTGCTAAGACATCTAGTATTATGTTGAACAATAATGGCAAGAGTGGGCATCCTTGTCTTGTTCCTGATCTCAGTGGGAAGGCTTTCAGCTTTTCCCCATTGAGAATGATATTCGTTGTGGTTTTTTTATAGATGGATTTCATGAAGTTGAGGGATGTTCCCTCTATCCCTTTACTATGCAGAGTTTTAATCAGGAAGGGATGCTGTATTTTGTCAAATGGTTTTTCTGCATCAATTGAGAGGACCATGTTGTTCTTGTGTCTTCTCTTACTTGTGTGTTCTATCACATTGACTGATTTACGAATGTTGAACCAACCACCCTTGCATCCCAAGGATAAATCCCACCTGGTCATGATGGATAATCCTTTTAATGCACTGTAGGATCCTATTAGGTAGGATCTTGTTGAGAACTTTGACATCCGTATTTATCAGGGATATTGGTCTGAAATTCTCCTTTTTGATGGGGTCTTTTCATGGTTTGGGGATAAGGTAATGCTGACCTCATAGAAAGAGTCTGGAAGTTTTCTTTCTGTTTCTATTTTTTGAAAAAGCTTCAGGAAAATAGGTACTATTTCTTCTTTGAATGTTTGGTAGAATTCCCCAGGAAATCAATCAGGCCCTGGACTCTTGTTTGGGGGAGGTTTTTGAACACTGTTTCTATCTCATTACTGGTTATGGGTCTATTCGGGTTGTCTATTTCTTCCTGTTTCAGTCTTGGTAGTTTCTAGTTTCCAGGAATGCATCCATTTCTTCCAGTTTGCTTAATTTATTGTCAGATTGCTCATGATGATAATTTCTATTAATTATATTCATTTCCCTGGTGTTAATCGTGATCTCTCACCTTTCACTCATAATTTTATTAATTTGGAACCTTTCTCCGTGGGAAGCCTGCTCTCCATCTCTCACTCACCCTGCTTGTGTTCCCTCTCTCACTGTCTCTTCCTCTGTCAAATAAATAAATAAAATCTTAAAAAAGAAGAAGAAGAAGAAGTTCAACTAAACCTGAGCAGGATAAATACAAAGAAAACCACACCCACACACATCATAATACAACTGTCAAAAACCAAAGATTAGGAAAAATTTTTGAGAGAAGTCACAGAAAAATGTCACAATAGGGGAACAGTGATTTGAAAGATTCATGACTCATGGACTCCATGACTCCATTCACAGCTATGGAGACTATGAAACAGTGTAACACCTTTAGAGTGTTGAAAAGAACAACTGGATTCTATATCTAATGAAAATATCCTTCAAGAATGGAAGGTGCAACAAATTAAGGAATGAAGAGGTCCCTGGTGCACAAGTAAAGCATGATGATGGTGGCAAGGGGTTGGGGCCCATGGAGGTAAAGTCGTCCAGGGAAACCTCACTGACAGGGGGACACAGTAGGCTGGAAACGGAGAGCTGAGTAGCAGCCAGCCTTGGAACAAGTCTCACTGCTCTCACACCTTTGCTCTAGCACGCACCTGGCAGGGGCACCATGCATTTGTATGGGATGAACAAAGAGAACATATGGATGAAACCGTTGTTATGTGAAAGGTACCAGACTTTGTTTTGAGCCCCAGGGCCAACAGGTGGGATTTGCAGGAAAGCAGGAAAACAGTTCTCAGAATTCTGGTAATAGAAAAGTTTGATGGCTGAAAATTCCCGAAGATGGAGAGCAACTGGTGAGAGGAGTGGTGAGGACTCTAGTGCAAGCTAGGGAGGGACAGAGGCTGGTGTAAAACTTTACCGGCCCAAATGCACCGGAGGAGGCTTCCCCAACTCAATTTATGAGAGGGCGGGTTTTACCCAGAAAGTGATAGAACCTGATTTACATGCTTTTTACTCTTCAGCGTGCATCACATTTACCCTGAGCACTGGTATGAGTTGTGGATTCCTGAGCCCCACCCTTAGGATAGGCTTTAGTGCGCTGAGACCCAGGGGCCTGCATTTTTAAGTATTCTTGGGGATTTGAATCATAGTGACTAAAGGGCTCCACTGAGAAACTCAGGCTCTGCACAATATTTGGTCTCCACCCTTTAGACCCTTGACAACCAAGAGGGAGAAGATGAAGTAACTAGACCTCCCCAACAGGAAGGCATGATGATGCAACAGGAAATCCAGCACAGCTGTTCTCCAAAACGCACACAACCATCAAAAATCACATTATTGGGGCACCTGGGTGGCTCAGTCATTGAGCGACTGCCTTCCGCTCAGGTCATGATCCCAGAGACCCAGGACTGGGCCTCGGCAGGAAGCCTGCTTCTCCCTCTCTAACTCCCCCTGCTTGTGTTCCCTCTCTGGCTGTGTTTCTGTCAAATAAATTTTTAAAATCTTGAAAAAAAAATCCCATTATTGAAAGCTCTCTGACAGCAGAGAGAAAACTGTTTATGCTTGGTAAAAAAAAAAAAAAAACAAAAACAAAAAAAAACCATACTGCGCCTGGGTGGCTCAGTGCAGTGGGTTAAAGCCTCTGCCTTCGGCTCAGGTCATGCTCTCAGGGTCCTGGGATGAGGCCCAGCATCGGGCTCTCTGCTCGACAGGGAGCCTGCTTCCCCCTCTCTCTGCCTGCCTCTCTGCCTACGTGTGATCTCTCTCTGTGTCAAATAAATAAATAAAATCTTTAAAAAAACAAACAAAAAACTAGATAATTGCCATTATATTTTACTATTATCTACATCAACTTCATATGTAAGGAAACAGAGAAAGGTATTGGAAGGGTATATCTCAAAATGTTGAAATCACCCACCTTTGATTGTAAGGAAATGGAAATCTTTCATTCCCTTTGTGCTCGCTTCTTGCCAAATTTTGAGCAATGTATATACTCATTTTAGTTTTGTCCCCTCTTGGTTAGGCAAAACAAATTCAAAATACACAAGGCTTCTGGAATTTCCAGTGTCCCTCATCTGCATTACAAATGCACTTCGGGCATGTGAGTTTTAGAACTTATCAAGCCAACAGATTTCACTGAGGATATTTTTGGCTGCAAGTGAGAGAAAAAGATAATGAATTATTGTCTTGTGTAATAGCAAATACCACAGTCAGCAGCTCTGAGTTTGTTTCATTCAGTGGCTCCGTGTTTAACCAAGAGCATAGCTTCTTTCTCTTTCTGCTCTGCCCTCATCAACATGTCACTCTACCCTGGGCTGGCTCCCCTCACTACCCCAAGCTGGCTGCCACATGTTCAGGTATCGCATACCTACAAGACAACCTCCAGCAGCTGAGGGTAATGAATGACTCCCCATGCAGCTTATACATTGTCAGTGAGGAAACCTTCATCAGGGGACTTCAATACCTCCCCATGACCAGGAGTGGATCACGTGCCTTTTCTAAGCTGGTCATTGGCAAAGGACTGGTACTGATGGACTTAGACAGGTCAGAATTTACTAGAATGACATGGAGAGGTGTGGACAGGAACAAAACCCAGGGCTTGCTCAAAGAAAGATGGCTTCAGGTCAGGCAATCCATCGGTTTTCCTACAAAATGTTTCTTTATTTGGCCCACTTGAGTGTGAGAGATGAAAAGCCAAGGTCCTAAGTTTATCAGCCTCTCTTTACTCATTCATTCATTCCTCCAGTATTTATTGAATGCCTCTCATGGGTCAGAGAGTGTGTTGGGAAGAAGGTATATTGTTGTAAATAAGATAAGGAAGACTCTCTTTACATACAGTGCATGTATTTTAGCATGTAGTTTTGACTTTTAGAGGGGAAGAAAAGTGATTTTTTTAAAAAGTGGTCCATGTGGGCAGGAAGTAGACCTGAGATAAGCCACAAATGAGAAGTGGATTGTGGTTCCTGGCCCAGGTTTCAGAGGCAAAGCCCCCAGGCCTTCCCCAAATGAAATAGACAAATGTGAATGAGTTCCACTTGTTTGGAGGGAATATAGCAACAACCTAGTAAAACTTGCAAAGACCTCACCAGGCAGAGTATGTTCTCGTAACAGACTTCCCACAGACATGGTCACATTAGTGACCTCAAATACATTTGCACAATGATACTATCTGCAGTGTAGTTTCTCACAGCAAGAATGCCCATCAAGAGAAGACGGGTCACACAAACTGAATCCACATAAGGGAATACTCTGTGGTCATTCAATGGATGAGCCAGACCCACATTGCATGCGCTGATGTGAAACTATCTCCAAGGTCAAGTTTTGTCTTGTTTTGTTTTTAACATTCATAGGCAACTCTTTAATGAGTCTCCTTTACAGACAGAAAGGTGAGGTTGGCCAGCTGCTCTTCATGTGATATTTTGCAGTTTGGTCCTTCAAAGAACGAAGAGTGAAATCAAGTCATTTCTCCTCCTGATTTTCTCCTTCTTATTTTTCTTTGTTGTAAGGTTATATATAAATGTATGAGTATATGGACATCATCAAAGAGAAGGGATATCCTGTGAAGGAAGAAATCAGACAATAAATTTAAAAAAAAAGACTATGGAAATTAAAAATCCGAATTTGGGGGAGGGTGGGAGGCAACATATTATTTTCACAGAGCCGAGACACATCATGCAACTGTCTTCAAAAACAGGAATAGATAAAACCAGACACTCAGCAGAAAGAAGAAGGAGAAGGAAGCCGGGGTCTTGGCTTTATAGCTTTAATTGACTTTGGAATTGGGCTGGGCATCATGTGCCTTTTCTGGAAAGGTCAGAGGAGATCGGTCCAACTTGGCTTTTAAGGCTTTAGTCAGCCTAGTGGCCAGGAGCTGGTGGAGGGACACATCATGGTGGGAGGTACACCCGGTTCCTGCCCATCTGGTCATAAGTCTTCCACCCTCCCATGGTGACCATAAACAGATCTGCTTGTTTGGGGTCTCCTTGTTAATCCCATAGGTTCCTGGATCTCCACCCCGTTTAACTGTTAAAACACCACTCCCAGATGAGACCTCATAGTCTTCGAATGTGTAACTTTTGTCTGTGAGGTCTTCAACAAACCCTGCTAAGGAGTCCAGGGGCTTCTCTGCCAATCTTTCACAGCTGGTCTCATCCCAAGAGCCACAGTCACCCAAGTCCCGCTGTCTGCACAGTCATCAGACACCTGCTTTTTGATATTCACAATCTGATGGAAGAGGTGGAGGCTCAAAGTAGCGGGCCTGGGTATGCGGGTTGCTGCAGTCGCCATGTGTGGGTCTCCACGGCCGTAAGGCGGGGCATCGCCTATTCCCCCGGGGCCCCAGCACCCACCTGGCTGAGCCCGGGGTGCCCCATGAGGCAGGAGGGGGGCAGCTGCAGAGTGCCGAGCAGTCACAGTCTGCGGCCACTCTGCCCTCCCCGCAAGGTCAAGGACGGCAAAGTACAATGTAGGGCTCGTGTTGTGTGGGCTTCTGTTGTCACCAAGCACTTCTGTAAAGACCAGAAGTACTTCTGTCTCTGGGACAGAAAGCTGGAGGCCTGGGGACAGTAGAGCAAGGAAGAGCTATTGTCACCCTTTTATACAATTTGTACCGTTTTTAATGTGTACAGATATTGCCTATAAAGATATTGTGTAAACAGTGGTGCCTGGGTGGCTCAGCTCAGTCTGGGTTGTGAGATCAAGCCCCAGTGGGCCTCTGAGCTCAGCACCAAGTCTGCTTATGGTTCTCTCCCTCTCTGTCGCCTCCCTCCCCTTTTGTCCCTCCCCCTGCTCACACCCTGTGCACACAATCTCTCTCTCTCCAATAAATAAATTAATTAAATATTTTTTTAAAATATTTTGGGAGTGCCTGAGTAGCTCAGTAGATTAAGCGTCTGTCTTCAGCTCAGGTCATGATCCCCAGGTCCTGGGATCGAGCTCCACATTGGGCTCCCTGTTCAAAGGGGAGCCTGCTTCTCTCTTTCCCCTTGCTGTTCCCTCTGCTTGTGCTCTCCCTCTCTCCCTCTCTGTCAAATAAATAGATAAATAATTTTTAAAAACCTGTAATCAGTAAGCTAGAGCTTCATCCCAGTCCTGGAAGACAGTAAGGGGTGGGATTGAAGCCGGATAAAGGACTAATGACAGAGAAAACACCCCTGCTGCTGGTCAAGATCAGTGCAGGCCTGGGGTGCACCCAGCAGAGAGGTCAAGTGGTCCCACCATGGGGGAGAAGAAAAATGCCAAGGCTAGGCCACCCCTGGGTAGTCACAGGTGGCATACACTCTCCTTGGAAGAAGGGGATTTCGGTGGTAGGCAGTGAGGAAACCAGTCCCAGGACAAGGTGGCAGAGGACACACTAAGTCAGGCATGTGCAGGATGCCAGGGAGGTTCTAATGAGGAGGTAGTGTCCATAATAATGTCTCAAAGGCACGTCTTCAGCACAGAGCTTTTGTGGGGTTTTAACCCTGGAGTTCTGACACATGAACTCCTAATCTCCTGGATATGACATCAAGTTTTGGCCAAAGGAGAAGTGGAAACCACAATTAAGAGGTTTTCTCTACTGCTGGTTTTGCATCTCTGGCAAGATGAGATGCATCAGGAGGTCAATTCCAGGGATGGTCCCCAATGCAGATGACCTCTCTGCCTAGGCTCAACAGGTCCCACTCAGTGCATTCCCAAGTGTTACCTTATTTAATCCCCTACAAAAACCTTGCAAGGTTGGTAGCATTATGCCCATGTGGGGGATGGGATACAGGCTTATGGAGGGAAAGTCATGTAGCACCTTGATGCAAATTCCAGCATCCCCAAGACTTGAACTGCTATCCTCACTCCCTACAGTTGATGGGACACCGTTATGAGTTGGATCGCGCCCTCCCCAAATTTATATATTGAAATCCTTGCCCTAGTACATCAGAATGATGCTGTTGGGAAAATAGGGTCATTGCAGAGGTAATTAGTTAAGATGGATCATTAAGGTGGGCCTCTAATCCAACAGGATTGGTGTCTTTATTGAAAGAGAGAAATCTGGAGACAGCCACATGCCCAGGGAGAACACCATGGACAATGAAGGCAGAATTCCGGGCAACAGGTTTACCAGTCGCAAAATGCCAACAATTGGCAGAGAGCCCCAGAAGGGAGGGGAGAGGACTGGAGTGGATCTCCCTCACAGCCCTGAGGAGGACTCAGTGCCCCCAGTAACTCAATCTCAAATGTCGAGCCCCTGGAACTGTGAGAAAAAAATTTCTGTTATTGAATCCTGCCGGCTTCTTCCCCCAGTCACAGCGGCCCAGCAAACTGACAGGGGCAGTCCATTCTGTCTTCCAAACTATCCTGAAGTCCAACCCCAGGGGCCCCTTCATGGGGATCATCTCCATCCTCCGGCTGCTGCTGGAGCTCTGGGCAGAACCCAGACCTGAGCTGGCCAGGCTCCTAATTAAACACTTTCCGGGAGGTTGTCAACAAAGACCCTCTACTGTCCCTTTCCAGACCATCTGATGGGAGAGAGGAAAAGATTCTTGACTATTCCTCTAAACAAAACAGAAACAAAGAGGCCCCCAGAAGAACCACTCCCAGAAATGTAGGCTCTGCGACAAGTAAAGAAGACGCAAGGACCACCCTCCTGATGTCTCATCTTCCACAGGGAAGTGAAACTAGACTCAACTCTGGACACAGGCCTAGGATCAAGGACATATCAGGGGCCACAAGTAGAAGACAATTCTCCCAAGGGTTGATTCTTGCCTGGAACAGTTGCTTGGAATTGAGTCCCTCAGTAACAAGGGCCCCAGGGTCCTCAGTTTACCCACTCTGAGCTGACAGATATCAGGCTTGGTCGGTGTTGACGAGCCCCAGCTTGAGTCCCCTCAAGCCCCCGGAAATACAAGGAGAAGACTTCCAGCGGCCCCCGGTAGCCCCTCCCTCCTTCCTTTCAGGTCAGAGAAGGGGAGAGGGAGGGAGGAGTGCATGAAGAGAAATGCAGCCGCACACGCACGTGCACACATGCTCACGTGCCATCACACATGTGGACATATACATGTAGGCATGGACACATATGTGCTCGCCTGCTCCAAGCCTGCACCGGGCAGAGAGAAAGCGTTACACGGTGGACTATGAGATTCAGATTTATAAGGACAGGACCAAGTCTTAAATGAAACTGAACGTGATGGAAATGTTTGAATCAGGACCTAACGGTCCCTCCCAAGCAAGGGAAAAGGAGAATTTCACCAGAAAGCAGAAAGAGATGATCAATGATGGGAAAATGAAAACTCTTCCATGTTCGTACTTCAGCCAGGCTATCCAGGCCCCTCAAGAGGAGATTCCGCCCATGTTTGTGCCCGCTCTTCAGCCACGCTCTCCTTCATTCCAGCCCCTCACCCTACAGTTCCTCGTGCCCTCCCGAATGTGCAGTGCTGCCTCAGGCTTCCGAGCCTTGGCTCGTGCTGTTCCCTCTGTCCAGGATACCTTTCCTCTCCGTGACCCTTTGCCAAACTCCTGCACGTACTTCAAAACCCAGACCAAGCACCTCTCCTGTCTTGATTGCTCCCTCTCCGGGCTCCCATAGGCCCTGGGATGTAAGACGCCAAGGCATCTTCGATGTCTACCCCCGTGGAATTTCATGTTGATTTGACAGGAGTTGGTGGGATGCCGAAGAGGCCTGAGAGCCAGACTGCTCGCTCTCCCTCTTGTTAAAAGGAGTGACTGCTGAACCATGTGATGTATCTCCTATTTGAAGAAAATCAAAGACCGGATACAATACAGCAAAAGGATCGGTCCCGCAGCTGTGTGGAGCACTGCTTTGCAATGAACAGGAGTGAAGTACAGACACAAGAAGTACCATGGAATCAGCTCAAAAACGCAATGCTGTGTGAAAGAAGACAGTCCGCACAGCTGGGACGCGACCACACGGTGCCATTCGCACAGAGCTCTGGAACAGGCAAAATGAATGGACGGTCACAGAAAGCAGGTCAGTGGTTTTCCAAGGTAGGAGGTGGGAACAGAGATTGGCTGGGAAGAGGCACAAGGGAGAATTTGGGGGTGATGCAAATGTTTCCATCTTGATGACAATGTGGATGCACGGACGTATACATGTGTCAAAACTATTTGAACTAGGAGCACCTGCGTGGCTCAGAGGGTTAAGCCTCTGCCTTCGGCTCAGGTCATGATCTTAGAGTCCTGGGATCAAGGCCCGCATGGGGCTCTCTGCTCAGCAGGGAGTCTGCTTCCTCCTCTCTCTCTGCCTGCCTCCCTGCCTACTGTGATCTCTCTCTCTTTGTCAAATAAATAAATAAAATCCTTAAAAAAAAAAAACTCTTTGAACTTTACACTTAAAATGTCTGCATTTGATTGCATATACGTTGTACCTTAATAAAGTTGATTTAAAACAACATGGGCAAAAGAAAAAAATGCAGAGCCATCCAGAGCCTAGAGTTGCAGACTCCATTTGTTGTATGTGTGGCCTAGCTGGCTATGGTCTTGCATGGTGTAAGTGGGGACCAGCGGGCTCCCGGGGAGCCAGAGCGCGGGCTCCGCAGGCTGGGCTGGCAGAAGGTCTGGTTGGAGAGGTGCGTTGGAGCCAGGTTGTGGGGCCTTGGCCGCCACGCTGCATGAATGTGGAATGAACGGAGGTGTGCCGCAAGAGAGAGGTGTTGCGGGAACGTTCCTCGGCAGCACTGGGTAGCAGTGGAAGAGGAAGAGGTTGGAGACAGTGGCCCCGCTTCCGCTACCCTTAGGCCAGAAATAAACCTCAAACAATTTCACAAGCAAATTTCGCCCCATCTCCAGTTGCTGAAAATTGGGCTGCCTCAAAGCCTTGAACCTTCCCCACCCACTCTCCCAGCGGGCTCAGTTCCTCATCGGGCTGCTGGCTTTATAAGCACCTCAGCCCTACTGTCACCTTCAGGAACGGAGGCTCCTACACAGAGAAGCTGACCAACCTCCGTGGGGTCACTGCTGAGGCAGGATGATGGCCAGAGCATACTGTGCGGTAGTGGCCCTACTACTGCTGGCAGAGGTCTCCGGGTTCAAAGAAGGGGCATCTAATCCCGGGTTCGTGGCCAGAATTACCAGAAAAGGCCTGGAGTATGGTAAGGCTGGGGGAGTCAGCCATTCCTCAGGTGCCCACTGTTGCCCGCAAGAGCAGTGTGGCAACCAGGACAGGGGTCCACAGGCTGGGGTGCTTCCCCTGCCTGGCTCAGGAACCTGGGATATGTACCCTTCTGGGCTTCAGTTTCCTTGTCTTGAGGATCAGAGGTGAAGGACGGGACTAGACCAACATTTTCCCAGGGGGTTGGTGGACCACCCTAGAATTGCTGGGATATATGTTAAAATACAGGTTCCGAATATCCATCCCCTAGCAACTGAAGCTAGGCCTGGGAATCTGCATTGTGAACATATGGTCTGGCCAACTGAAAAACCTGAAGGTTTGAGCCCCTCTCTATCACATCATTGCTTCTATGATCTTGTTGAGTAATAACGCCTGCCATTTACCTGGCACTTTGAGTTCATGATCTGATTTAATTCTCATGGTCTGGTTGGTATCATCACTATGACCATTGTACAGATGTGGAGAAGTGAGGCTCAAGGAATTTAAGGGACTTGCTTGGGAGGACACCGAGAGGAAATGGCAAGTCCTACATTCCATCCCAGTCCGTGTGATTTCAGAGCCTGGCCACTCGACTATTGGGCTTGGCTGCCTCCCATGGAAGGAGCTCATTCCCACTACTTCCCCTCAGCCCGCCGGTTCGGAGTAGCCATCCTGAAGAAGGACCTGTCTGCGATCAAGTTGCCTGATCTCTCAGGAAGCTTCAAAGTCGGCTGGATTAAAAGCGTGGCCTATGACTTTTACAGGTGTGGTCTCCGTTCTCCACCATAGGGGCAGGGGAGGAGGCAGGATGGGGGACTAGGTTCCTGGGAGAGGGGGACAAACATGGAATCTTGGGTTAAAGGCAAAAGTATCATGACCAGCTCTTGCGGGGCTTCTGGAAGTTGCTGTATGTTTCTTGAATCATCAGGATGGGAGGGAGAGCCTTAGTAACCATTCACAGGCCCTGAGGTCAGTCCTGCAGAAACTAGACATAGATTTTTGCTTTTCCAGAGACCTCTGGCTACTCTCCTGATTGCTCAAATGAGAAATATCCTTCAGATATGCTATCTATTCCTCCAAAGCCTTTTAGGGGTCTGTAATAAAGGACTTTAACTTTTTCTGGAAACTGTTCACATTTTATTTGCATACTGCTTCTTGAGGATAGCATCCACAGCTAACCCTAGTGAGGAATGAAGCAGGTGGCCTCGTGGCTCTGATGAACGAGCCTGGGGTTCATCGTCTCCCTCCCCATAAGGCTTAACTGACCTTAATCTCCCTGTAGTCGTTAGACAGTGTCTTAGTCTTCACACCTTATTCTTTCTTTAGCCATCCCTTGATTGCATGAATTTTCTTCCCCAGATCCCTAAGTGTCCATGATAGGTTCTTAGGGATCATTTATTCATCCTTGATAGAAAAGGCTGCCTCTTGGAACCCTCCCCAAGTCTCTGGGGATAATTTCCTGAAATCAGTGAGCAAAAAGAGATACCTTAAATTTGCACGCACACACACACACACGCGCGCGCACACACAACCCAGGCCAAACCACTTAGAGGTCAAGGGCCCTTCCCACAGCCCTAGAGCACCCCTTGCATCTGGTTTTCACAGTAGGCCACTGTGGTTTGTTAACATGTCCCGATCTGCCACCAACTGTGAGCTTTCCGAGAGCAGGACCTCAGTGGTCGTTTGCTGAGTGAACTGATGAGTGTTGCTGTGACAAGAGCCGCAAACACAAGTGGCCACAGGGAGGGCGTGGCATAGATGAGTGTACCAGGCCCGGTGACTATCCCCATCCCGGACCGGCTGAAAAAGCAGAATCTACATGAGGAACTTCAGTGGAGGCACTCTAATACAGGGAATTTTCTAGAAAAGTATTAGAACAACCAAAAAGCCAAATAGGGAACAGTGAAGCAGCCCAGAAATTAGCAACAACAGAAATCACTAACAGCTCTAGAGGCAGAGAACCTCCCATGGAGGACGGGTACACGCCTGGCTCTTCTGGGTTTGATACTCTGTCTTCCTTCCCCAGACTGAAGATCCATCACTTCGAGCTCAGGAACTCGGATTTGAGGCTACGCCCAAGGCAGGGGATCAGAGTCTCCCTGTCCAGTAATTCCGTGTTTATCAGTGGGAACTGGAAGGTGAAAAAGGTTTTCATGTGAGTAGTACTTGGGTTAGAATGTCTCTCATACAGCCAGTCTACAAAAGAACAAGATCTGACCATCTCCAAGCCTCCATTTATTTATCTGTAAAATGGGATTAATAATAACCCACCCCATTGATGCAGCTGTGGATTAAGTAAAATAACAGAGGGAAGGCACTTAGCACTTTGCCTTTCTGGCACACAGCAGATGTTTAATAAATGCTGGCTGCAAAGTAGAGGCTCAGTTAGGGCATACAGCTAGGCAGAGGGACCTAGAGACTGGTCTTTTGGCTCCTCTTCCTGGAGGTGACTAATTAAACACCATTTGCTTCCCATAACTCCCAACCAGCACCCTAGATGGGACTTTCGATGTGACTGTGGATGGCATTTCCATCTCAGTTTCTCTGAACCTGGGCAAGGACCCGTCCGGACGGCCCACTGCCTCCGTGGCCCACTGCCACAGCTCCATCGGCCACATGAGCGTTGACATTTCCGGACAGCTAAGGTAAGCAATAACATGCATTTGCTGAAGGTTGTCCGAGATGCCTCAGCATCCGGCTCACCCAGGGATGCTGCTGATGGGGCACAGAGCACTATTTCAGGTGCATCGGGATCCGAGGTCAGCAAACTCCAGTCCGCGTCCTGTTTTCGTAAATAAAGTCTTTGGAGCATGGCCACGCTCATCTGCTCACATCGGTCTGTGGTTGCTTTGGGGTTAGAGCAGCAGAGTGGAGTGGCTGCCGCAGAGATCATGTGGCCTGCGGTGTCCGAAATATTGACTGTCCGGCTCTTGAAGAAAAAGTCTGCTGCTGGGCGCCTGGGTGGCTCCCTGGGTTAAAGCCTCTGCCTTCAGCTCAGGTCATGATCTCAGGGTCCTGCTCAGCAGGGAGCCTGCTTCCTCCTCTCTCTGCCTGCCTCTCTGCCTACTCGTGATCTCTCTCTCTGTCAAATAAATAAATAAAATCTTTAAAAAAAAGAAAAGAAATAAAAGAAAAAGTCTGCTGGGCCACCCAGGTGGCTCAGTCTGCTGAGTATCGAGCTCTTGTTTTGGGCTCAGGTCAGGATCCAGGGCTGTGGGACTGAGCCCCAGAGGAAGCCCCATGTCAGTCTCCAGTGCTCAGCGCAGCCTGCTGGAGAGGCTCTCTCTCTCTCTCCCTTTGCCCCTTCCCCCTACTCACTCTCTCTCTAAATAAATAATAAAATCTGAAGGAAAGAAAGAGAGAGAAAGAGAGAAGGAAAGAGGGAGGGAGGAAAGAAGGAAAGGAGGAAAGAGAGAAAGAGTCTGCTGTCACTGGGGCAAGAAGGCCTTTAATGGGAGGAGGTGCTCAGTGAATAGGAAAGGAGTGAGGCCAGTGCCCAGAGTGACTGCCTTCCCACTCTGTCTGGGTTGGCACCGTGTCCCTCAGATGCTTGCAGGACACAGAGGCAGATCAAAAGGCCTCCCTGAAAAGGATCTGATGTTAAGAATCTTTTTTTTATATAATTTTTTAAAAGATTTTATTTATTTATTTGACAGAGAAAAATACAGCCAGAGAGGGAACACAAGCAGCGGGACTGAGAGAGGGAGAATCAAGCCTCCCGGGGAGCAGGAAGCCCGATGCAGGGCTCGATCCCGGGTCTCCGGGATCAAGTCCTGCATCGGGCTCCCTGCTCCCCGGGAGGCCTGCTTCTCCCTCTCTCACTCCCCCTGATTGTGTTCCCTCTCTGGCTGTGTTTCTCTCTGTCAAATAAATAAAATCTTTAAAAAAAAAAAAAAAGAATCTTAACAAGAGTGTGGGCAGGGTTAAGGGGTGTGTTCAGCAAGGAACACGAAAGCACCTGGAGATCCATGACAGTGAGGAGCTCTTACCTAGGGTTGAAGGTAAGAGGGGACTGAAGAGTATTCCCAGAGCCCAGAAAGAGCTCAACCTTGGAGCAGGTGCACAGGGCAGGTAGTGGTGCGGATTGGGGGGCATACCTGGAAATAAGTGTCCCAACTCCTCTCCCCTTGCCGCCTGGGCCCCTCATTAGCCAGACCACAAAAGAGCTTGAGAGACAAATCCGTACATGTCAGCCCTGCCGGGCACAGATGAGCAGGAGGGCACTGAGCAGGGAGGAGGGATGTGGCAAACAGAACTAGTAGCCCATTGCCTCTTTGCTGGATATGTATTTGCTGGGTGACCACGTTGTGGGAAACAGATGTCAGCAGAAAATTGGGATCCTTTAATCCTATCAGTTTCAGGGGAATTTATATTTTAGAGAACCCAGAGACTTAGCTGTGAATTTACTCAACTGACCAGCGTTTTCTGCACCAATATTAGAGCCTTTGAACTTAAGGCTGCCATTTGGAAAAAGAAACTTTAAGTGGAGACTGGATAGCTTGAAACCACTGTGTTGTTTTAACTGGGTGAGCACAATACCCCATTTCTCAGGAGCAAAGCTATGAAATTCTGTGTGATTTATGTACACACACACACACACACACACACACACACACACAGTGGAGATGGACACAGTGGGGGCTGGAGACCAAAATGGGGAGTTGCTAGACTTCCTCAGTCATTCAGTTAACAAATATTTATTGATGCCCTATTATTTGTCAGATTCCGACCAAAATGCTAGGAATATAAGATGTTGCAAAAGAGACAGGGTCCCGACCTTGGTGCAATGTATATTCTAGTGGGGGAAGGAGACAAAAAGTATTTTAACATATATTGAATTATTTCCAACATGGTTGTGATAACATGCTTAAAAAGAGAGAGTCCAGATGCTATGGTGTAGAGGGTTTACCTAACATTTGGAGCAGAGACAATTTATTCAAGGAAAAGATATCTGAAATGAGCCTTGAATTTTAGCAAAAGAGGAGGAGGGGAGAGCTTCTCTGGTGGAAGAAGCAGCACATGCAAAGATCCTGAGGCATGAAAAGCCTGCACTTCCCAGAAAGCAAGCAGAGATCAGTGTACCTGAAGGGGTGGTGATTACTCAGAAAAAGTGAAGAGAATAGGCAGTAGCCAAACTCTAGTCCCTGAAGTGAGGCAGTGGGAAGCCATGGAGGGTTTTAAGAAAGGCAGGGATAAATTCAGACTGGCCCTTTTAAAAGCTCACTTCCTGGGACACCTATGTGGCTCAGATGGTTAAGCAACTGCCTTAGGCTCAGGTCATGATCCCAGGGTCTTGGGATCAAGTCCCGTATCAGCCTCCCTGCTCAGTGGGGAGCCTGCTTCTGTCTCTCCCATTCCCCCTGCTTGTGCTCTCTCTGACTCTGTTCATCTCCCTCTCTCTCTGTCAAATAAATAAAATCTTAAACTAAATTTAAAAAAGATCCCTTCCTTTAGAGGAGAATAGAGCAGGGCAGAGTGAGTGGAGGGAGACAGGAGAGGGGACAGGCCATTGTCCAGATGAAATAATGATGCCCTGGGGGCAGGTGATGGCAACAGAGATGGGGGGAAGTACCTGTGGCATATTTAGGAGATTGGACTGAATTTGGGCAACAAGAGGAGGAATGAGGCCAGGATGACTTTATGTAGCCTGTCATCCGTGGAAAGTTTCCTACTGCTTCAATCTGTCCTACTTTAACCCCATGTTGGAGGGGTACTCAGAGATGTTGGAGGGGACAGACTTTTCTAGAAGTAATACCCTCACCCACAGCTCTCAGGGACTCTAGCCAGAGTCATTCAGACCCACACAGGGTCCAACTTTCAGCCGGTCTGTGAGTCCTGGGCTGGCTCAGTGAACAGAATCCTGGAAAGTTCAAAATGCTTTCTGCAGAACCTCCAGAAAATACTTGTGTCCAAGGTTACTGTATGAATTTATAATATACATATATTTATAATACATACCATTCAATCAGCAAGTATGGGAAAGTAAAGAAAAATTTGTGGGGGAAGAACATTTTAGCAGACATAATTCCATTTAGTTCACTTATTTCCCACAACCTCTTACCTTCACCCCAGCTGAGAACACAGGGTGGGACGTCTGCTCAGGGCCGTGATTCTCACCAAGTGTTATCTGTGGTGGGGAAGGGTCTCTGAGGGCAGCTTTACCTGAAGTGGATTAGACTCACATCACGTGCTCCATGAGATTGTTCACCAGTGTCCCCTCAACACCTAACTCAGTGCTGAGCTGGTTGGATGAGCTCAGTCAAAATTTGTTGAATGACTGAGTGAGTGACTACTTGCTAACCTGCCAGGTAAATTATTCTATGGATTTTTTAGGGTATAATAGGCCTGACTCCCCTTCTTTCTCTTTTTTTGAGGTACACATGACACAGTAGTTTCAGGTATAGGACACAATGATGCGATACTTGTAGATAATGTGAAATGATCAACCACAAGAAGTCTCGTTAACGTCTGTCACCATGCACTTACAAAATGTTTTTATTGTGATGGCAACTTTTTAAGATCTACACTTAGCAACTTTCAAATATGCAATCCAGTATTTCTAACTCTAGTCAGCTGGTTGTATGTCACATCCTCAGGACCTATTTCTGTATAACTGGAATTTTTTTATTATAACTTATTTATATCTGGAAGTTTATACCTTCTGATCTCCTTTGCCCATTTTGGCCCTGCCCCTGCGAGCACCAGTGTGTTCTCTGTATCTCTGAGCTTGGTTTTTGTTGGGGTTTTTTGGATTGCACGTGTAAGTGAGATCATATGGCATTTGTCTTTCTCTTACTTATTTCATTTAGTGTAATAACCTCAAGGTCCATCCATGTTGTTGCAAATGGTCAGATTTCCTTTATATGGCTAGCTAATATTCCTCTGTGTGTGTGTTTGTGTGTGTGCATACCACATTTCCTTCATCCTTTCATCCACTGATGAACACTTAGGTTGTTTCCATATCTTGGCTATAATAAATAATGTTGTAATGAACAAGGAGGTGCGAATGTCTTTTCAAAATAGCATTTCATTTTCTTCAGAAATAGAATGGGTGGATCATATGGTAGTTTTATTTTTAATTTGTTGGGAACCCTCCACACTGTTTTCCATATTAGTTGCACCAATTGACATTCCCTGTAATAGTATACGAGATTCCCCCATCTAGTTGGGTCCCTTCTGGGATAACACGGGTGAAGGCCAGATCTGTGGGTAGCCCTCCATTTGTGAGTCCTAGTTAATCATAAAGGGGATCCTGACCCTCTTTCCTCTTTCTTCCAGCTGGATCCTGAACCTCTTCCATGAAAGAATTGAAAATAATTTCAAAAATATCTTGGAACAAAAGGTAAACAAAAGGATAAGTAGATTTGTGATTAATACAAGGATCATTGGCAGGTACGTATTTGATATTCGGGAACAGCCTTGTCTCTTCAGTGCTCTGTCATTTGAATTTAGTAAAATTTTCTTCATTCATGGTGCAAAGGGAAACTTCTCAAGGCTTTCTCAAGTTTGTATGACCACAGATGCTAAACTGGAATTTGGAACTACAGAGTGTTTGATACCTAGTTGTAGATAAAGTTCCCTAGAGATAGGGAGAAGTGACTTTCAATCCTTCCTTCACACCATACACAAAAGTCCAGTCCAGGTGGTCTAAGTATTTAGATGCCAAAACAAATCCAAAACTTTTTAGGAGAAAATCTAGGCTATCTTTCTCACTTTGAGGAGAGGAAAACATTTCTTAAATAAGACTCACACACACCCCCCCAAACATGCACCATATTGAAAACAATAGTGGGACTGACTTCAGACCCTCTCACCCCTGGAAAAAAACTTGGAGGCAAAGAGTGCCTCTTCCATTTACCTGGTGTGTATCTTTGGGCACATTGATGGACTCCCTAGAACCTCATTCTACTGATTTGTAAAATGGGGACAAGGACCCCTACCGTGAAGGGAGCAGATAGGATTTGATTTGATAAACGCTTAGCATGCCTGGCACACAGGTTGTGCTCAGAGCACTCACCAGTATCACAGACTCATTTCTCAACCACATTTCACCTTCTGGAAATCTTTACTCTTGAGCACATGGGTTCTGCAGTCAGATCTTTGGGTTTAAATCCCAGCTCTGCCCCTTTGCCGCTGTGATGCGTGGTTAACTGGCTTACCCTCTCTGAGCCTTGGGATTCTTGTCTGTAAAACAGGAGTAATGACAGCACCTACCCTGCAGGGCTGTTGGGAGGGTATGACCTCATACGCACAGGCACTGACAAGTGCCTCATACAGAGGATGGGCAGAGTAAATAGCATGAGGTTAGTTTCATTGCCATTTATGCCCCAGTAGCCCTGGGCAGCAGGCTGAGGCCAGAGGCAAGCTGTGGTCTCTCCCCTACAAATATAGGAAACACCGTCCAGAAAACTCTGGATGGGATAGGGTGGGTGCCAGAGAGGCTGAGCCCGGCAAGTGGTTAGTTTCAGGGGAAGGGGGCACTGACTGTGGCCCCCAGGGGACTGAGGGTGCGAAGAGAGCTATGAAGAAAGAGACCTCTGGCCAGGGGACTTGGGACGGACGAAGTCAGGCCCCGGAAGGACTGGCTGCCTGAGTGGCCCTGCCCCCCACCTTGTGCCCCAGGAGAGACTGGGTTGGGCCCATCTGACACCGGCTGGCTTGGTGTTTGCACGAAACATTGATTCCCAAAGTGGGGAAGCTTCCCCTACATGAAGTGTTGATTTTAAGCGATGTGGAGCTTCGGGGCTGCGTTATGCAGAATGATGGGAGGAACAAGCCATCCCCTTCGCAGTCCTTTTTCTTTCTTTTCACACCAAAGGGGAAGTCTCAGTTTGGAGCCAATGAATCCTGAACTCTTTTAACAAAAAAAGGGGGCATTATCCAACTAGGCAACTCCATCTAGCCTGGCTTCCAGAACATTTTTCAGTCCCTTGTATTCTTTTTCCCCACTTATATTGTGCTTATGCCAAGGGATGCCAGTTTGCCATTGACAAGTGATATAAAATATCTGTATTTTTTTATTAAATAAATGTGATTTTTAAAAGGCCACTTGATGTAGATAGTAAGTGAATCGGTGAGAAAGGCAAAGTCGTAGAGATGTTATAGGGATAACTGAAGTTAGGAAATCAGAAGACTGGTGGACTTCTGGGATCTCCCAACACTTAACTCTTGATGTACAGAGGAGTAGGTTGGTGACCGGCTGAAGAATGGGATTCTCTGGGGATTTGTCCTTCTGGCTTTGCTTAGTGGGCGGGGCCTAGTGGCCCTAGTCAGTACTGCATGCAGACCCGGCACCACGCTCCTTAGGATCCCTTATTCCTAGATACCCAGGAGCCTGGACAGAAAGAGGAGTAGGGGCTGAGTACTGAGGTGATGGAGACTCTAGAGCTGCCTCCTACACCTGGAAGCTCTCCTGGTTTGCCCCTCGGCTCTCTAATACATGTGTTTAGGTGCTATACTTCTTGCCATTTAGCCACCAAGACATTGAAGTGAGGACCATGACGATAGGAGACCCCCGAGTGGTGCCAGCTTGGCCACCGTTCACTTTTAATGTGGGTTCCAGAAAAATCCAGGCACTTAAGCTGGGTCCATGTATGGGACAGTGACCAAGCCCTGTGTGTTGACGGAGATAGTGGTCTCTTCTCCCTTTCGACATGTTCCTCCACCCCTCACACCTGCCTACAGGGTGGGGAGAAAGGCCAAGTCCCCTGGAGGGTGGTGGGGGAGGGGCAGGGCCCAGGAAAGAGCGAGAGGGGAAACTCACCTGACTCTCTCCCCCACCTTTGGCAGATCTGCGAAATGGTCAGGAAGTCAACCACCTCCCACCTGGAGCCCTATCTCCGTACTCTGCCAGGTTTGGAGCCCCCCCCTTCTCTGGGTGCTATCAGATGCTATGACACCTGCTACCCCCAGACCCACAACCACCACCATCTCCCAAGGGCCCCAGAAGAGCTTTCCCCATTGAGTGTCTTTCCATCCTACGGAGCTGGATATGGGGTGACCATTTCCCTAAGGGAGTAAGGCGACTGAGCATCGTGACTCAGAAACATGCTGGGAGCATGAGGTGGCCAGAGGATGACAAGCACATGGGGAGAAGCACGTGTTGGCTCTGTCCTGGCTGCTTTAACAAAACAGGGATGCCCAGAAATCCCTGTGTAGGGCGGGGATCCGCCCACTCCCCAGCCCTGTCCCTCTGGCTGCCGCAGGGACCTTTTACAATCAAACATCAGGTCAGGTCTGCCCTGTTCTTAGAACCCAGCAAAGACTCCTCTGACTCTTAGGACACTTAGCCCTGCTTCGAGCGACAAGGCCTTGCATAGTCTGGCAATGGGACCGGCCACACAGTCCCTATATGCCTCCGATATTGCTAATTCCTCTAACACACTCTCTAAGCCTCTACTATGCTCCTATTGCTACAAGATCTTTACACATGTCATTCCCTCTGCCAAGAAGGTCCTTCCCCCACATCCACCACTCTTCACCCACTCAGCACCCAATCCTCCTTCAGATCACAGCCCAAAAAACACTTCCTCTGACTCCCTGTCCAAATCAGGTTGCAAACCCCACCCCCCGATCATTTTCCCTCTGTTATATGATTGACGTCATCCTTTGAGCTTATGCTATTTAACAGAGTTGCAATTTTACTTTTATTTGTTCAAGTATTTAATTGTCTTTCCCTTTCCTCCCCCAACCCTGAACTGCCAAAGAACAGAGACTCTGTCTCACTCAGCTGTATCATCAGCCCCTTGCATTGTGCCTGGCATATAGCAGGTGTTCAATAAATATTGAATGAATGAGTGAATGAATACAGTGCTCTCTTTGTGACAGAAAGTACCATGGATCAGCTCCAGCCTCATTTCTCTTCTCCAAAGGCAATAGTCCATGTGAAAGGAGAGCCCTGGAATTGTGCAGTGTACAACTCACACAACTGTGTTTGACTACCTTATTCCATAACACTGTTTCTTTCCTGTTGCACAGTTGTCTCAATGATTGACCAGATTGCTGGCATTGACTACAGTTTAGTAGGTGCACCCCAAGTGACTTCTCAAGTCCTAGACACACCCTTCAAGGTAAGTTGCTGTGGAAAAAGGACCTTAGAGCTAAGAACTGGCAGAAAATCAGTTCTGCCTCCCAGAGTTGGCTCCCACCCTCCTTCTCTAGTCCATATGCCCATAAGTTCCCATCCCTGGCCAGTGCCCACAGCAGCAATAGGAAACTAATATGCCCCCTCTTAATTCCAGTCTCTTCCACAGTTCCCTGGGGACTGAGCCAGGTCCGGGAGTGCCATCTTCCTCCAATTTTATTTATGTAACAAACATTTACATGCGTCTTACTATGTGCCAGATGTTGAGTATTTGTATACATGCTCACTTATATAAATTTTATGCCACCTCTATGAAATGGAAGCCATTCGCATCACCCATGTTCTGCAGATGAAGTTTGAGGCACAAGGGTGCTAGGGACCTGCCCAAAGTACCAGAGCTAGTAAGTGACAGTTCATCTCTAGAATCCAGGCTTTCCACCACCAGGCCACATCCTGAGCCCAGGAGAACACAACACCTACCTCCCCCAGCCAACGCTGTAATGGGGGATTTCAGGCAGCTATCCAGGTCTAAATGTTGTGGGGCCAAAAGGAAACTTTCAGGACCCCGGGCCCACATTCTGGAAAGGAACCATTACGTGGACCACCACACAGGGCACAGGAGGTTTCTCCAGGCTTCCATGGACACCTCTTCCTGGCGCCCTCTCTGGTAGGAACCTTGGGTGGGCCATGTGTCCTTCTGTCTTAGGGTGAATTCTTTGGCCGAAACTGGCGCTCCCCGGCCCCCTTCGATGCTCCGCCCATCAGGCTGCCTGAGAAACATGACCACATGGTCTACTTTGCTGTCTCTGAATATGTCCTCAACACAGCCAGCCGGGTTTACCACCAGGCTGGGCGCATGAACTTCACCATCCAAAACCATCACGTGAGTAGCGGAGAGAGAAGGCTGGGGGCCAGGGGCAGGGGTGCGAATCCCAGGAGAGAGCTGGACTATAGACCAAACTTGGGGGTTTTCAGGTGCCAGGGAAAGAACGCATAAGCTGAAGCCTGCCAAATATGGGTTCAAATCCAGGCCGGATCCCAACAGTGCCTAGTCCCCAGGGATCCTGTTAGAGATTGTTAAGAGTTTAGCTTCTGATGCACGATACATAGTAGATATTATTGGGGATACTTAAAAACAAATACAACAGACTCGGCAGTATCACATCAGGTCCTCCAAGCAGCAGATGCCAAGGCGGTACTAGACTTGGAAGAGATGGATTAGGGGAGCGCCCGCAAAGGATAGAGAGGAGAGGAAGGAGGAGCAGGAGGGGAGAGCAGTCCCACCGAGCTGTGGTCCTGAAACTGTGGAGGAGAGGGGAAGGCAAGTACCCTGGGCAGAAGTGCTGCCCTGAGAAGGCTCAGCTCAGTTGAGGGAGAGTACAGAGCAGAGGCTGCTTTTTGGAGGAGTGCCAGAGCAGCCAGAAGTTGGGCGAGCCGGGCTCCAGGCTAACCTCCCCTGCGGGAGCTTTCCAGCCTGACTGCAGGCAATTAGGAAGGAGTGACCTGATCGTTGCCCCAGACTAGACAGGGCATCAGGACAGTGCTCTTCAGTCTCTGGAGGCAGCTGCCGTCAAGGGCTCAAACCTCCTCCCCTATCCCTTCCTCGAGCTGGGGCTGGTGGTGCTCTTAGGCTTATCTGCATTCCCAATCTAGACAGCTCAGTTCAGAGGTCTCCTTTCAGGTGGAGGGCATGGGGGATCCTAGGTGAGACTGCTCCGGTGCTTCTGCTGAGACCTCCTTGCTCCGTCCTGGAGGACAGTTTTCTCCCGTCTGACTTGGTCCTCAGTACATTTCTACCTCCTCCCCTTGGGTCCAAAAAAACAGCAAGAGCCTTTTCTTTGGGGCTCCTCTGTCAATAAGGTGACCCCCTTCCTCCCTTCTGCTGATGAACCTGACCTCACAGGTGCCAGGCCACAGGGGAAATGGAGGAGTAGGAGGCGGTACCCTTTCCTGTTTAGCCTCTTGCTTACATGATCACAGTAAGCGAATGAGCTTGCTATTCTGTTTGTCTCATTGTCTTGATCCCGCCTATGATCTGACCAAGTTTCTCAGCTCTACACCCAGCTGTGCTCTGTCAGGGGCTGGAGGCTGTCTGGGCTAACGTGGCCCCAGCATGAATGGCTGTCAGCCCACTGCCCTTCTGGCAGGGAACCCCTGGAAGGGAGGTCTGAGCCGGCGCACCCCCACAGCCAAGCATTACAGGAGCAGGAGCAGGTAAAGAAGGGATCTTGAGGGAGGGGGGACCAAGGAAGGTGGGCTGGGTGCAGGTGCAGGCAGAGCTCGCCACGCTGGAAGATCAGCAAGTCAGAAGGACGGGTAGGGAACAGCACCAGGAGAGAGGGTTAGAAGAGGTTTGGGGGGCAGCCATAGCTGGAAGTAGACCCAATCCAGGTTGTGGTGGTTATGAGCTCTCACTGGCCCTTGAGGGGACCGTCCTAAGAAATAATAAGTAACAAAAACAGACAGTAACTAAGTATTTCCTGAGATTCCAGGCATTGCGCTTAGCGCTTTACCCGGGTACCCTGTGATTCAGTTGTTGCCCATTCCGCACGGTAAGTGCTGTAATTATCAACCCCATTTTACAGATGCAGAACCTGACCAAGCTTGCCAACAAGAAGTCACCTAAAAAGTGGCGGGAGTAGGATCTGAACCCAAGCTGTCTGACCTCGGAGTCCGTATCTCTAACTGCTACCACGCCCCACTTCTCAAGGAGCCTGTTGCTTCTCCCCACTGCAGGTCCCCCCGGACTCTCCAATTCACCTGCACACTAGCTCGTTCCGGGCCATTGTTCCTCAGGTAAGACCGCTGAACACCCATTGCAGAGAATTTGACCTGACCAAATGGGGAGATTGTAGTTGTACATCAGTGAGCTGTGCAGAGACTGCTCTCCTGCCGTCTCCCTGAGCCTCTGCCCTCTTTCTCCAGCTGGCCAGGATGTACCCCAATATGGAGCTAGAGCTTGAGACATCACCTGAATCTGCTCCGTTCCTGACATTCACCCCTGGGAATGTGACCTTCATGCCGGTGATAGACATCCAGGCCTTTGTTCTCCTGCCCACCTCCTCTGACCGCAAGCTACTCTTCCAGCTCAGGGTGGTAAGTCTGACCTCAGACAGAGCAGCAGAGTTACATCTGCCGTGGGGTAAGCCGCCCCCTTCACTGAAGGACTGGGAGAGTGACAGACGCTGGAAGCTGCTTCTGCCTGCCTGGAGTGGGAGGGAGCCTTGCTTTCCTGGCCACAACAGCCAGGATTCCCCAGGGAGCACTTCATCAATCATACACGGTCAGAGTTGCAAGAAACCTTAAAAGTCATTCACTCCAGCTAAGTTGGACAATTTTAGCTTATTCGCTGTTACATTTGCTATAAAAAATGTGCTCACTCTAAAGCATAACTCTTTTGAAATTGTTATAAATAAAATCATTAAATTATGTTTTTAAAGAAGGCACAAGATATAAAGAGTTCTTAGGAGGGCAATACTCTCCAAACTGATTTACACATTCAACACAATCCCTATCGCTATACCAGCTTTTTTTTTTTTTTTTGACAAGCCAATCCTAAAATGTACAGGTAAATTCAAGAGATTCAGAAGAGCCCAAACAATTTTGAAAAGGAAAAACGAGTTGTAGAACTCACTGTTCCCTGTTTCAAAACTTACTGTAAGGCTGTAGTAATCGAGATAGTGTGACACTGGTACAAGGATAGACATACAGATTAGTGGACTAGAACTGATATTACAGGAATAAATCGTCATATTTACAGTCAACTGATTTTCAACAAGGGGACCAAGACAATTCAATGGGGAAGAATAAGCTTTTAAGACACAGTGCTGGGACAACTGCATATCCACAGACAGAAGAATGAAGCCAGACCCCTTACTTATACATGTACAAAAATTGACTCCAGGTGGACCTGAGACTCAGATGTGAGACCTAAAACCACAAAACTCTCAAAAAAAACACACAGTACTAAGTCTTCATGACCTTGGGTTAGGCAGAGCCCTCTTAGATACAACTCAAAAGCATGAATAAAAAAATTAAAAATAGATAAATTGGATGTCACCAAAGTTAAAAACGTCATGCTTCTAAGGACATAATTAAAGAACTTGAAAAGACAATCTACAGGAGAGAAAATATTTGCAAATCATATACATGAGAAGGGACTTGTATCCAGAATAAATAAAGAACTCTTACAACTCAGTCATGAAAAAGTTTAATTTCAAAATGGGCAACACACTTCCTCCTCTGGGACGATTGAGCAGATGTCTACTGCCCTCCCTACTCCTTTGGGTATCCAACCCAAAACCTTAAGCATTATATATAAAATAAACAAGAAAACTCTGAAAGGCAGAGATAAAAAGGTAGACCAAGGAGGGGCCTCAGGATCTAAGGAATAATATGTTGATAAGCTCCCTGGGGCTTCTTTTTTCCTGCATATTCCAATTTGGGATAACCCAGAAACACCAACAGTCTTGAAAAAGAAGGAGCCCCAATAGCATCTTCCTCTCTCTAGCCAAAGGACCAAAAAGGGGCAGCCTGGCAAGATAGAAAACTTGTAGACAATCAATAACTGTGCTACTAAAGCCAACTCCAGATAAAAAGCTATGACACTAACCCCACCCCGGCCAGTAAAGGCTGACTGGGGATTCAAGACCTTACACTGGCATGAGGTGGCTACAACATGCCCCGATGGCCCTGCTGGTGGTGGTGGTGGCCAGTGGAACAGAGAAAAGAACAAATGAATTAAGATATAGAACAATAGAAATTACCCGATCTGAACGCATAGCCTGAAAAAATGAACAGAGCCTCAGGGACCTGTGGGACTACAACAAAAGATTTCATCTTCCTGTCCTCAGAGTCTCTGGTGGGAGGGACTGGAAAAAGTACTCAAAGAAATAATAGCTAGACATTCCCCAAATTCAATCATCTGGTTTAACCCCACCCCTCAACAGGCCAGGCTTCATCCTCACACCCAGCTTTCAGTTAGTGGTGTTTTTAAAGGTCCCTAGGGCTCAGGGACTCTCTGATCTTCTCTTAGTAGCCTATTTCAGTGCTCAGTCACGCTTATTGGTGGACAGTCTCCCTATTCGGATGCTCTGTGTCTTTAGCTTGGGCTTATCTGCCGTTTTCAATGCTTCCATTAAGACCTCTAAAACCTCAGCCCACCTTTCCTAAAGTCAGCTGTGGAGCCACCAACATCCTACAGCCTCAGCTGTTTTTCACTGTCATGTCCCACATCTGGCTGTGGTTTCTATTTCTGAATATTTGTCTCCTGGACTGAGACACAAAAGGATTCCTACATCACCTGAGAGTCTGGGTTATCCCTTTCTGCTTTTCTAGACAACCAACATCTCCGCCACCATCAATGTGAGCTCTGACAGGATTGTTGGTTCAGTGACCACAGGAAGGTAAGACCACGGGCAAGGGGAGGAAATGGGGTAGGCTGGGGATCACCCAGCAATGACCAGAGCATCTGGTCTGTTCATTGATTGGGCTGGCGTTGACTGTTGGACACAGAGCTCTCCAGTGGGGCTGCCTTATCCCCTAATCCAGGTGCCCCTTTAGAAAGGCATGTTGACCATGCCACAGCAGGAAAGCCGGAAGCCGGACAAGCTGCCATGTAGCACAAGTTACACTCAGTCCCCTCTCACTCTTAGGCTTCAGGGGAGGAGTAGAACTTCTGCAAAGGGATTACTTAGGAGCCATAATCTAGTTGGAAGATGTAGGGCTTTGCAAGGACTTTATATATAAGATTGAGAAAAACTGTCAATACTGCACATCAAAAAGGGAGGATATTTTGAATGGAGGATTAAAGGTGCCCCCGAGCCACTTCTTGCTGCTGCATTGCCCCAATACCCAGCAAGAACGGACTCATTCAACCAGGGAGCCAGTGGGCAGGGGGGACGACACCACCAGCAGGGGCTGGCACTTGCCCTAGCAATGTCCTTCTCCAGGGCTCTCCTGTGTGCCCCATGTCTCACCCACTTTGGGTGCTGCCCCCGGCTGAGAAACAGGTGCAGTGGGCATGTCAGTGGAACTAATCCCTGGCCTTGGGGGTTAGATATGTGCTGACTGAGAGAGTGCACTGACTCCATTAAAAAGAACATCTCTTGGGGCACCTGAGTGGCTCAGTTGGTTGAGCGACTGCCTTCGGCTCGGGTCATGATCCCAGAGACCCGGGATCGAGTCCCACATCGGGCTTCCTGCTTGGTGGGAGGCCTGCTTCCCCTCTCAGTCCCTCTGCTTGTGTTTCCTCTCTGGCTGTGTTTCTCTGTGTCAAGTAAATAAACAAAATCTTAAAAAAAAAAAAAAAAGAAAGAAAGAAAAGAACATCTCTTTAAGAGGTCTTTAAAAAGAGAAGCTAATGGTGAGCATGTGAGCTTTTATGGAGGTCCCAGCTTTTGAGCTGATGCCTCAGACTGGCTTGGGGGGTCTGTAACATCCAAGGTGACAGCCAAGGGCTTGGACTGTGGAAAGACAGCAAAATGGGGGGGGGGTGTAGAAGGACCTCACACGGAGGTTTTATCAAGGAATTAGCAAAGCTACTCTGTCCTGTGAGCAGAAAGCAAAAGATCGGTCCATGGTGGTTAGAATCCCTGAAGAAGGGAGCCAGGCCAGCAGCCAAGAGGATCGACAGGGGGAGCTAGGGTTTGGCTTCCATAGTGATAACCCCAGAGGTCCCCCAAGTCGCTCTGCCTTCCTTCCCTCCACCAGGTGCCAGCTGTTTGTGGCATCACGCAGGCGCCTCTCCCTCCCATTGTTACTGTCTACTCCAATATTATGCAAATAATGGATGCTCATGGCATGGAATTTGCAAAAGTATTTTTAAAAAATCCCTCATAACCCTGCCACATAGAGACTATCACTACTAGTTTCCCGTTTCCTCCAAGCCTTTTTTAATACACTTTTACGTCATCGGATACAGAGCACTACTTTTTGCATCCCTCTTTTTCCAGTTAATATTTATACCATCCTAATTTATTTACATTATTGAAGACACTCAGCAACCATAATTTGCAACAATGTCACTTCTTAAATCACCAAGCATGCTGAAAGCCTTCAATGGCCCCAGAAATGGCCCTGCCCACAAGCGCCACACTCCCCACTGGGGTAACCGCGGGGAAGTAGCAGCCACGGCTTAGGGTGACTCATGCTTCTCTTTCTCCACACAGCAAGCTGAAATTGGCACTGAAACATTCCAACGTCCGTTTCATCAACGTGAGTGCTTTTCTCCCGGCACTTCTTGGGTATCTTCTCCAAGCAGGGCTTCAGGGGGCTTCGGAAGAAGCGCCAAGCCCCGCCCCCCCAAGAAGACAGCACTGCAGTCTTGCAGGAAGTGGGCACCATGTCTGAAAGTTAATCATCTAAGAAAGGCACTGCCTGAAGGCTAACAGGGAGACAGGACATGGGCATGAAGAACACGAGCTTTGAAGGAAGGTAGACCTGTGCTCTTACACCAGCCCTGACACTTGCCTCCCATATGACCTTGGGAAAATAACTTAACTTTTCTGAGCATCAGTTTCCTTGACTATCAAATGGGAATACACAGTATCTACTTCAACCATTTCAAATGGGAACTGTAACATGAAACAGGCAATGGGTTTAGGAAGACACTTTGACAAACTCTTCACACGTAGTAAGCTCTCAGTATATGCTCACTGTTGTAATAATAGCAGCTTGCGTGCACAATGCCCTACCCCAAAGCCCTCAGGGCTGATGGGCTTCAGAATTGAGAGCTTATGAGAGGTAATTTGGAGCAGGCACCATGTGTAATAAAATTCTTCCAGCAGGATCCAGGATCGCACTCTATAATCAGACACTGTAATACTTCTGCAACAAAATTTTAAAATATCCACACAAAGTGGAATAAAGAAACACTAAATATCCCCATGGCAATTCAGGTCATATTTTGCCATAAAATGAGCTTGTACGTACCGATGGAGAATGAAATCCAGAGACTGGAGTTTGAGGAGATTGTGATTAAGGAGCTCTCTGTAGTGGGGACCATCGCAGTCAGCCTGTTTTGTAAGTGGAATGGCATGTCGGTGTTTCTGGAGGCCGGGGGACCGGCAAGACGTTCTTCCCTCTGACTCCTGTTCTCAATCATGTCTTGTTTGCTACTTTTGCTCTGCCCCCCCACTCCAGGTGGAGCTGATGGAAGCCATCCTCAATTACTATGCAACCCACACCCTATACCCCTCTCTCAACGGTAAGAATAGCTGCTCCTGGGCGCCTGGTTGGCTCTGTTGGTTCAGTGTCTGAATCTCAGTTTCGGCTCAGGTCATGGTCTCAGGGTGCTGAGATCGAGACTCACGTTGGGCTCAGCGCTTGGCATGGAGTCTCCTTGGGATTCTTTCTCCCTCTCTCCCTTTGCCCCTCCCCCTCTCATGCATGCATGCACTCTCTCTCTCAAATAAATAAAATAAAATCTTAAAAAAGAGAGAGAGAGAATAGCTACTACTGACTGCCCCTGCAAATGTTCAATTCTACCCTTTCTGTAGGATTCACAATCAGTCAGTCATTCAACAAGCTGAGCCCCTCTTCTGGGCTGTCTTGGGTCCTGGCTATCCATGAGCCTGCCCTCATGGAGCTTACGCTCTTTTGGGAAGGGAGACGTGTAACAACCAGTGTGATAAGTGCTGTGACAGGAAGCACAGGGGGCTGCAGGAGCGAGGAGGGGACACTGAACATGACTTGAGGGAGGCGAGGGCCAAGTTGACTCCCAAAGCACATGGAGTTAGGCCAAGGGAGGAGGACAGGGAGTTAGTCCAAGGGAGGAGGTGCATTCCAAGCCGCACCTGGAGTTAGCACCCCCTGGATTCTGGTCCAGGTTAGATCACTGACTTGCCAGGCGACCTCAGTGGAAATAGTGCTTGGCATATTATAGGGCATGCTCAGTGAATCACCGCCGACACAATTAAGGGTTAAACAAAGAGAGGTTTATTATAGCTGGCCAGTGACCACTCACTAGAGTCTGGTCTCTGTGAGGGCCCCGACCCTAGGGTGCTCTGGGTTTTTAAAGAGATGAGACCTGCCCTGGTGGGCATGTTTCCAAAAATGGAAAAAACCCTGGTGAATATGTCTCCAAAGAAACAAAACATATCCTGGTGGGTATGGCTCCCAAGGAACAGAACATATCCAGGTGAACATGTCTCCATTCAATAGCAAAGCGACAGCAGTAAGCTTATTCTTTTACAGAAGCGGGAGTCGCTGGTTATGCACGACAGCGCAGTGGGGTGATTTATTATTGCTTTGTAACCAGCCAGGGCTGCTTGGGTGTTTTCCAGCTCCGGGTTCTGGGAAATGTTTATATCATTGGGCTCACCTAGGGTCAGACCTCCTAGTTAGCCTCACAACTGCCATTTTGGGTATCTGGTGACCATGTAACAGGCACAGTGGCTGCCTGAGAAACCAGCCGACCTCCTCCCATGCCAGGGCCTTCTCCGCCTGGCCTCACCATTGCCTTTTACCACCATGAAAGAAGAGCCGGGCAGCTGTCCTGGAAGGAGATGGTGGTCCTTGGGGATGAGTGTCTGGTCAGAAGCACGGCATGCCCCATCCCAGGGCGCCTTTGGCTGATAGAGGCTGTCCACGTCTGTCCCGTCCTGCATTTACCAGGCATTCGTATCTCTGAAAACCAGCCCTGAATCCAACAGCCGACCACATTTCGAAGTAGCCCGCCCTCTCAAGGGCCAGCGGCCAATGCCCTAAGCACGTGTCCACGCCTCCCCGGCCTTCCCCGTCCAGCCGTGTCTCTCTACTCTTTATCTTTCAGCAAAGCTTGAGAAGGGCTTCCCTCTCCCTCTACCGAGGGACACTCACCTCAACAGTTTGGAGCTCCAAGTCCACGAGGTCAGTGAGTGAGATGTGGGGTCTGGGAGGGGAGCTCTAAGACCTCCTGGGAGGACTGTTTCGGGGCTGGTAGAATTAGGGGGGCCCCTTGACTCCTACTCACATCCTGGACCTAGTGTTTATAGGAAAAAATATTTTCGTTTTAAATTTTGGAGAACAGAGGGCAAAAGTGTCGACTGTGCAGAATCCTGACTTCCATGAGCTCAGTTTCCTGTAATTCAGTCCAAATGCATCAATGAATATCAACGATGTCCAGGGCCCATTAGCCACATATGGCTCCACTTCTGGGTTAATGAGAGTCTCCGCAGGGCTACTGGCCAGCCTTCCTGCCCGCAGCAGCCAGGGATGGTCCTGGAGCAAAACTGACCAGGATTTTTAGGGCAAGAAACACATCAGGAGCAGGGACAGGAACAATTACAGTTCACTCCATAACTCCAGAGATACCAACGTCTTCACTGTTCATAGTTTGTTCTAAGGTAATCCTGAACCACATCCTTGTAAAAGAATTATGTGAGGGGCGTGAATGCAGGTGGTGCCCAGACATGCATTGTTCTCCCAGGAGAAAAAATTTCTGGAGGAGGACAATGACATTCATGCGTCTTCCAGAAATCATGATACTGGTAAATGTAAATAAATTCCCAGGGTCAGGCAGCAGCTAAGAGGGACAGTGCTTTCTAAAGGCCTCCCAGGCCGAAAGGCCTGGTTTTTGCGCTGACCTGGTTTTTGGGTCAAGTGAGAACTTGCCTCTCCCACTGAAGAGTTCTCTTTCAGGAAGCTCCTATCCTCTGCTGCTCAGAAAATGATCTTTCTTGTCCTTTTTGCCTTCTCTCCAGAACTTCTTGCTCTTGGGAGCCAACCTTGATTAGGCTGAACACTGAAGAAGGAGCAGCCATGGCTGGAGGAGTGGACAAGACCACAGCTGGGCCTAGCCGTGCCTCTGCCCCTGTGGGGGTCCAGGAGGCTGAGGCCTCTCTGCCTGCAGTCCCCATGAAGGCCAACTCCACATGGACACTCATCACTAGGGATCCTGGGACACCTTCCCCACCTTTCTCCTCCTTCTCTCTGTGCCTTCCCTTTGCAGCTGTCCTTTGCCTTACTCTGAGCAACCACTAGAAAAAATTTCAATAAGCAGTGTCCAGTCACCACAGAGCTCAAAGCACCCTGTTCAGCATTAAACATGAACTTAGCTGTATGTGTCCTCTGATATTGTGGTTACAGGAGAAGTGAGACAATGTGGGCTTAAAGCCTTGTGTTGCCAATTCCTTGGTGTGTAATATTTATTGAGATGGGAGCAGAGACCACCCAGCCGCTGTGTGAGTTCCACATTCATTCAACAAACCTCGATTTCAATTTGCTAATGAGTGTCTGGTTTCTGTGTCTGGGCTTGGTGCTGCAGAACTAGGGGGTCAAAGATAGGAAAACACATGCTCTCTGTCTTCACCAAGCTTACACCCAAAACAGGGGCCAGAGACTTTTTCAGTGAAGGGCCAGAGAGCCAATCTCTTAAGCTTTGACCACACTTCTAGTCTCTATTTCGACTACTCATCACAGCCACTGTTGCAGAGAACAGCCAGATGGCAAGTAGGCGTGGCAATGTTCGAATAAAACTTTATTTACAAAAAAAGGCAGCAGGCCAGATCTGAGCAGCGGGCCATGGTGCGCCTACCCATGGTCTAAAAGAATAATTCACCACCAACAGATAGGATTTATACCATGAATACAAGTCTGGGTTTCAATTAGGAAATGTGCTAACATATCCTACTTGGTCTAAGAGTAATAAAGAGCACAGGCTGCAGGCAAGGCTGGCCTGCTTTCAAAACGTGATTCCCTTTCCTTGGCTCTCAGCAATTTATGAAATCTCTCTGAACCCCCAGAATCCTTGGTTTTAAAATAGTAGGAGCAGTGGCCAATGACCATGCCACCCAGAGCTCAAGCTTAAATGTGTCAAATGACTTAGTTGTACCTGTCATTTGATGTTATGACATGGGAAAGATGAGAGATTGAAATAAATCATGTGGAAAGTGCTCAGGCCAATTCTTGGCCACTGCTGCACTAGAGCAATAAACTAGCGCTGTCATCACCATCCCCTCCTCATTATTAAAGACCCCTTCATATACTAGGAGTAGGATGACAGATTTTCAAATTTTAAAGAATCTGTCTTGCACCATCAACCAAAATCATATCTATGATGAGATCGCAGAGGTGTTGCATTTTTTATCTTGGAAAGCTCAGGAAATGAGCCAGGAATGTCTGATGACCTTGGCCAGGAAAATCCAAGGTGTCTAAAAGTAAAGACATGAGATGGTTGGCCGGATGGTGAACCAAAGTGAAATGTTATTCTGGAATGCTCAGTTAATTAGCAGTTACTTACGATTTTCCCTGTAGATTATTCTATCTCCTCTGTTGCCCTTATCATTGGCTGTTGGAGAGCAACCTTAGAAACTGTCCACCCTCCTCCTCTGCCCCTTCCTTCTCTGTTTCTGCAAACTCATACCCATTCTTTTTCCTCCCGGGGAGCACAGTGCCAGGCTTACCCCCGAGGCATGCCTGCGCCCGTCTTTCCCTGTGGGTGTGCGGGGTTGCCATGTATGGTCATGCAGGCTGTGTACTGTACAGCTCTTGGGAGCCCCACTCACATCGTGCCGTGTAGCCGAGATGCAGAGATGGTGAGACATGCTATAGAAATGGCTTGATTTAAACGAAGGTTTCTCAACCTCAGTGTGATGAACATTTTAGGCCAGATCATTCTTTGCTGTGAGGGCCCATCGTTTTATGTTGTAGGATGTTTAGCAGCTCCCAGGCCTCTACCTACTGGGTAGGAGCACACACTCCCACACAATGGTGCCCAGCACAAACGTATGCAGACATTGCCGAAAGCCCCTGGCGATGGGTAAAATAGCGCCATGTTGAGAACCACTGACACAGGAAACATGTTCTCCCAGCATATTCTACTCTGGCGAAAGCCCCATGTTAGCCTATCCCAGGGGAAGACAGAAAGTTCCAGCCTTGCCCCAACGTGGCTGGTCTCACTAATAAAGCCACCAGAGAGTATCTTAAGGGCAAAGCCCTTGTGGATTTTTCTAGTTCCAAGAAGTGCTAAGTAGAAGATAGCTAAACTTGCCGAGGGCCAAATGTGTGCCGGGCTAAACAGAAATCTAGGTTTTACAAGAAGTGTGGGAGCTCTCTAGGTAGCACAGGCCTGGACCACAATGTTTGAGCCACTGAAGCGTGAAAAGTCCAAAGACATCTGGAGATTTTTTAATGGTCAAAGCTTTATTCATAAAACTGACCTTTTCGAGGCGCCTGGGTGGCTCAGTTGGTTAAGCGGCTGCCTTCAGCTCAGGTCATGATCCTGGAGACCCAGGATCAAGCCCCACATCGGGCTCCCTGCTCGGCAGGAAGCCTGCTTCTCCCTCTCTCACTCCCCCTGCTTGTGTTCCCCTCTCTAGCTGTGTTTCTGTCAAATAAATAAATAAAATCTTTAAAAGAAAAAACAAACTGACCTTTTCATTCAGGGTGGGGGTGGGGCTGCCTGCCTTGACTGGGTAGAACACTTTCTGTTACAGAGATCCCCCAACAGTTGTCAAGATATTGGCCAAAGATGGCAACCAGATGTAAAGCCTGGTCCCTTTAATGCCTCTTACGAATATCAGGTATGCATCTTACACCACAAAACTAGGGTGGGAAAGGTCTCATTTCATGTTGGTTAAGTATCATCTCCCCTGTGCCCCCATTTATTGAACTATTAGGAAATTCTTCCCCGATTGTTGCTGGATGGCCTTATTCCCTGAGACATGTAAAGGTCCTGGGGTATCCCTAGTCCCAAACACTGCAGAGCCCCACTGTGTCCAGCCTCATCTTCTGTGCTGGTAAATTCCCTGTCCAGTGAGCCCGCACTGTCCCCTGAAGGCAGAAAGTCCTGTCTTTCCAAGCCAGGCTTGGGCATAGGTTTTGTGCCCAAGACCATTTCCTCTGGCTCCTCCATCAGAAGTCTGTCACCATCTTTCCTCTCTCATGGAGAAGGCAGCTTGTGGGGGTCTGGTCATTGCCATGTGAAGAACCCTATCCCCTTCCAATATGATGGATGACTTTTCTGATCTGACCATTTCTGCCACCCTTGACTCTTGATTTTCAACCCCCAGTCCTTCTGGAATAATTCAGGAAGAGTTCTCTTTAATGCCCATGGGTGATCCATCTTCTTTCTCCACCTTCCTTCCTGTGGGACATTTCTAGAGCTGGAACACCTTGGCCCATCTCTGGGGATCCCTTTTTCGAGCACGTGTTAACAGCCCATTCAGGATTTCCCTAATTGGTATCACAATTCTTGGGTAATGTTCAGCTCAAATCTGTGACCAAAAACTGACATTCACTTGTACTTTAAGAGCTCGGCATATCACCCTGATTGCTGGATGCCTCGCTTTGCCAGCATTTCTTCCTAAAGAACCTTGTCGAGTCTCACAAAAGCTCTGCCCCTGGTAGTGGTGGGAATTGCCTACAGCGACTGTTAGTTTTAGGGGGATCTCCCAATGGTGGGTGCAGAGCTGCCTCCCTCATCTAGCTTTTGTGAATAACATATATTTATCTCTGCCTGCCTGGTCCCTGCTTCTCACTGGTGTGTGACTCAGAGTAAAGGGAGTGACAATATTACCACCCTTAAACAATAGGGAATGGACTTTCCAATCAGGAGGGAGATGCTCTTATGCCACAGCACAAGCTGAGACCTTGCAGGGCTTTTGATCTTATCTTTACAGCACTACCAATCATAAAGACCATTTTTTAGCTAAAATCATAATTTTTAGATCCTTAACTTTTATAAAACCTCAAATGTTAATCTGAGTACATGGATAAATATTTCTGGATACTGGACACTTTTCTAAGTTTAAAAAGCTTTAAACTTTGGTCACTAAACCTACTTGTAACTTATTCCTTATTCTTAGACATTTAAATAGCTATACATTAACCAGATGGGTGATGTATTTAAATATAAAAACAATAAATGCAAACTAATGGCAAAGGATAGCTAGATAGTTATTTTCCCATCTTTTAGTTTTCTGGAGTCTAGAGAAAACAAAAGGTTTTTACTTTGCTAATAATGGTAATTAACAAAAATAACTAAGATATTAGGCATAATTACAGAGATGTATGTGCACAAGATAATACATGTAGTTTGTTTAAGGGAATTTATTATAGTTCATTACAACAGTAAATTACTAGGATAGGTGCACTATTTTATGTAATAAGGTTATATTTTAGAAATAAAATTCATTTTTTTAAGTTTCTAATAAAAATAAATTATACTATAGATGTACAAACTTTAGTAACAATTTTTTACTTGGGCTATACTACCTGTGGGGTTCCTAAAAAAAACCCCAAAAACCAGTATTAAAAATTGTTGACAAGGTTGGCTCAGTGAATTTATCTGTAAGAAAGGTTTACAACAGTTACATGGTTGGCACATACACAAAAATAAAAATAGAATTAAGGGGTTTTCTGGTATGTTATTCTTTGTCCAAAACCTTTTATTGTTTTAATTCCAGTATAACTGATGTAGTGTTATATTAGACTCATGTGTATTATGTATCAATCCAACAATTCTATATATAACTCAGTGGTCATCATGGAAGTGTACTTTTTTTTTTAAAGATTTTATTTATTTGACAGAGAGAAACACAGCCAGAGAGAGAACACAAGCAGGGGGAGTGAGAGAGGGAGAAGCAGGCTTCCCGCTGAGCAGGGAGCCCGATGTGGGACTCAATCCCGTCTCCAGGATCATGACCTGAGCCGAAGGCAGTCACCCAACCAACTGAGCCACCCAGGCACCCCGGGAAGTGTACTCTTAATCCCCTTCACCTAGTTTACCCATTCCCTCCCTCACTCCACTTCGGTGACCAATAGTTTGTTCTCTATATTTAAAACTCTTGTTTTTATCTCTTTTGTTGACTTTATTTCTTAAATTTCATGAGTGAAATCCTACGGTATTTTTCTTTCTCTAATGGACCTAGTTCACTTAGTACTATACCCTCTAGATCTATCCTTGCTGCGAACGGCAAGATTTCAGCTTGCTGTGGCTGAGCACTATTGTGTTGTCTGTGTGCACATGCGCGTGTACATATATGTGACCACACCTTCTTTATCCATTCATCTGTCGGACACTTGGGTTGCTTCCGTATCTTGGCTACTGTAATGCTACAGTAAACATAGAGATGCATATACCTTTTCGAATTAGTGTTTTCATTTTATTTGGGTAAATATTCTGTAGTGGAATTACTGGATCATGTGGTAGTTCTCTTTTTAATTTCTGAAACGTCCACACTGCTTTCCACAATGGTTGTACCAATTGAGTCCCACGAAAAGGGCACAAGGGTTTCTTTTTCTCCATGTCTACAAGACTTTTTTTTTTTATACTAATCGTTCTGACTCATATGAGGGGATATCTCCTCATGTGGCTTTGATTTGAAGTTCCCTGGTGACGAGTGATGCTGAGCATCTTTTCATATCTGTTGGCCATCCATATGCTGTGTCTGGTATACTCTTGATTCGTCTTAACAGAAGTCCCTTTAAAAAAAAAAAAGAGTAAAATTCTAACAGCTATTTACTTTTTTGTCTGGTTTTTAAAATACTGTCTTGCAGTAACTTTTTCTTACATTTGAAAAGTGTGACATGTTCATATTTTGTCCTCTGACAATTCTTGCCTTTTTCTTTCCCAAGTTCAGAATAAAATGGTTAAAACATCTTTTAGTCCTGATATTTGGGTTTCCCTAAAAGGCCACCAGGTTACACAAAGATTCGCCCCTTCACCTTAGAAAGGATAAGAGCTATTAGATTTTAGCATTCTCTAAGTTTTAATCAACTCAACATTTCTGAGAGCTCTTCACCAAATTTAGGATAAAAAAAACCACAAAACTGATAAAAGAAGTTTCATCTTCCTGAGTTAATTACGTATATAGACTATATAAACATAAAAACATTTGAATAATTTTATACTTTTCAGATTAAAAGAAACCTATTCCTGTCCAAGCAAAGACTGATATAAGAATGGTCTACGAAGTCATTTTAAGGTTCCAATGTCCTTGTCAGTCAGTAGAGCTACTCGTTTATCAATGTCCTCACGGTTCGTATGTTCTTAGTCCAAGGTAATCCTTCACTACATCCTCAGAAATTGTTATTTCTCAAAGGAGGCTTTCACTCTCTTCCACTCTGATTACCTACGTTCATTGGACGATTTCGTCTTACCACCTTAGTAGAGGTAAATGTCTATGATCCTCAACATTAGTGGGAAAATTTTACAAGCCTGACCAGTTTCTCATGCATGACCTGTCATCCTGACAAAACTGTAAACAGCCTGAAGTCAAAACCTCATGGAGCTCACACACCCCTCCCTACTCAACTGTCCCCAGTGAGGTATGTTTGGATCATTATATATTCATTCAAGGACACAGCCAAGAAAATCACAGCTTTGATAGTGACCAAGAAAAGTTCATGTTGCAACAGGCAAATAAACCGGACTTTGTTGAATTGTCCCCCGCGGTCTTTATCAGACTGAAGGCAATTTTCTCCTTAAGGCAATTTTGCTTTCCTAAAGTATGTTTATGTTATGAAAATAGAAACTTTTATAGACCAAATGTATTCTATATATATATATATATTTTTTTTTTTTTTTTTTTTTTAAGATTTTTTACTTATTTGACAGAGAGATACAGCGAGAGAGGGAACACAAGCAGGGAGAGTGGGAGAGGGCAAAGCAGGCTTCCTGCTGAGCAGGGAGTCTGATGCGGGGCTCGATCCCAGGACTCGGGGATCATGACCTCAGCTGAAGGCAGACACTTAACGACTGAGCCACCCAGGTGCCCCAAAAATAATCTATATTATTCCCTAGCTTTGGCTTGTTTCTGCTCTTTTATATTCTCATTACTTCTACTTGATCTTTGTTACTAAATTTGTCTTTTTCCTATGTTAAGCATGAGGCATAAATTTCTTAGGAATTACTTGAGCTACATCTCACAAACTTTGGTATTATTGTTCATGGGGCGTGCGGGGGGGGGCGCCATCAATCTTGGTATGCTGCCAAGGAACCTTCAATAAATAATAGTAATAACTCTTAATTATTTGATGTTCTGAAGGCACACACTACACAGGCTCGTTCATCCAAACAGTCCGTATGTATAATCCCCACCTTACCATATTGTGTCTACGAGGTGAAGGCACCGTGGCGGGGTCTCTGCTCCCGGAACACAGCGGCCGCACAGAAGGCTTGGCTGGACGCCGTGAATGGATGACCACATTGGGCAGTCAGCAGCAACATCCTCATAGGCATGAACCAGACAGCAGGCCAGGAAGTCTGCAGTCTATGAACACAGACTTCAAAGATCCACAGGCCTGAGCAATTCTTCTTCAGAACTGGTCGGGTCGCCCTTTCCAAAAGAACCCACAAAGCACAGATGAAGTCAGCACAAGGAGAGCTACAGACAAAGTGAATAGTCAACAACCTCTCCTCCCGTCAGTGACTGATGAGAAAACTCAGGCTTCTGGCAGGCTCAGAACTGACAGGAACTCCCCATGCCCCTACAGCAGGCCCCACCTGTATTTTTCTTTCTCCATTTATTTAACACCACTGGTAGCTCCTGGAAAAGTAATCCACACTGTGCTCCCAAAGAGTAAAGCAGCAAAGACAAGACAACACAAGCAATGAATTCACATGCCATCCTAACTACTGTGTTCCCGTGGGCTGGCTTACACTCCCATAAATTCATAAAGCAGAACCCATGGTTTGCGATTCTCACACATGCCCTCGAATGCTATTATGAACTTAGTCCAGGGTGAGGTCCACACAGAAATGTACAGACTGACTTCTGACACGAGGATCTGTAACACGAAAAGACAGAATGAGCCCCCAGCAGTCAGGGGGCTAGCCCAGTCACTGAAGGCAAGCTCTGAAGGCAATGGCAGAAAGAAAACTCATGTGGGAAGGCTCCGGGGTTTGGAAGGGGACGGCCGGCTGGACCCTTCAAATACAGGAACTTTTTTTCACTGATTCCTCTCCCTGCACTATCATGACCAGGGCCAAGACAGCCTGCAGTCGCTTTTTGGATGCAGAAGCAGAAGAGGCAAAAAGAGATCCAGGAAGGATGGGAGGCTGGTACCAGGAGCCTAGGGAACGGTCTGAGTGAGGGAGCGCAGCACAGCCAAACACTGAGCCCCAGGAGCTTCTGGTGTACCCTACAGAAACACCTCCCTGCCATGGAGAGTCAAGACACTTCAGCATAAAAACGGAAATGCTGGCGCAGCTGGGTGGCAGTCGGTTAAGCGCCCGACTCTTGAGTTTCGGCTCAGGTCGTGACCTCACAGATCGCAGGATGGCGCCCTGCGCTGGGCTCTATAGTGTGGAGTCTGCTAGAGTTTCTTTCTCCCTGTCCCTCGCCCCCGCCCAAAATAAATAAGTCTTTTTTTTTTTTTTTTTTTTTTTTAAAGATTTTATTTATTTGACAGAGAGAAACACAGCCAGAGAGGGAACACAAGCAGGGGGAGTGAGAGAGGGAGAAGCAGGCTTCCCGTCGAGCAAGAAGCCTGACGTGGGACTCGATCCCGGGTCTCCGGGATCATGACCTGAGCCGAAGGCAGTCGCTTAACCAACTGAGCCACCCAGGCGCCCCTAAAATAAATAAGTCTTTTAAAAAAATTATTGGAAATGCTTTGAGTTAGAAAAGATCAGGATCACATGGTCACAACACCACCATGAAAAATTTTTTTAAATCCTTCACAGCTATGCCAGCTATATTTTTCAGATGAAGTGGAGACTAAAAAATAGGTCACAGAGCTGCATAGGTTCAGAGGCCGGACCAGAGTCTCCGGTGCCTAAATCTGCATGCTCTCCAGCAGGGCACACAGGGAGGGAGCTGCCCCAGGGAGCCCCTCACCTGAGTGGCTTTCTAGAGGTCTGTCCCCTTCCAGCTTATGAGGGACTGCTCATGGCAAGGATGTAACTGCAAGCTCATTTCCTCATCCAAAGTCCAGGGCCCAAGTATGTGACTTCACAGCCACACAAAACAAACTTCCAGGGAGAGATCTGAATCCCTGGCCTCAGGCCCCACAGCCCAGTCCCGGGGGCCCGTGCACACGCAGACCAGCCTGTAAGACACAAGGCGCCAGTATGCACTCGCAGCAGGCCCCAGCAGGCAGGCACAGCAGCCGGCAGATCACGGCACCCACAAATGTGGCCTCTTGCTACCAATATCTGAAAGGCCACACACTACCGCCTCAGGGACAAGAACAGCTTTACTCCAGAATGGGTCTGAGGATCAACCGTGACAGGAGTAACATTAGTGATCACCTATGTGCCTGAGAATGATGTGTCGCTAAGCAGTCTATGTCAAAAGGTTGAGGCGGCCAGGTTTGGGGGAGCATGCCACACAGACTGGCAGCAACGAGCATGGGGCAGGAGGGGTAACAGATGGTGGGAGGGCCCCGTGCCCTCCATCCAGTGTGTAAGAGCAACTTATGGAAATTACCAACTACACTGTGTGCTTCCCAGATGGGTCACCACTCCATTCCCTGCCCCTCAACCTAAGGGCTGAGGAACATCACTGCCTGAGGACCATGGGCCCAGCCCAAGACCAGGATGAGAGAGAAGTAACACTTCCAGGGAGAGAAGGATGCCTCAGCTTTGAGCAGGCTGACTTGAAGACACTGTCTCCCCACTGACATGCCACAATGGGATAAGCCCATTGCCTCACCACGGGGCACCTTGGTCTCCTCCATTTTGTTTTTGTTTTTTTTAAGATTTTATTTATTTGACAGAGAGAGACACAGCAAAAGAAGGAACACAAGCAGCGGGAGTGGGCGAGGGAGAAGCTGGCTTCCTGTGAAGCAGGGAGCAATGTGGGGCTGGATCCCCAGACCCTGGGATGACCTGAGCCGAAGGCAGACACTTAATGACGGAGCCATCCTGGCGCCCATCCTCCATCTTGTTTTGTCCAAGTGCTACATGTCAGACACCAAGATGGAGGCACTGCCCTCAAGATCACAGCAAAGGGGGTGTGACAAGCAAATCACCAATGTCCAGTGTGACCAGGGCTGAGAGGTGGGGCTGAAGGTGTGGGGAAAGGTGCAATGGGTAGGCAGAGAAAGCTTCCTGGGGGAGCCCTGGGAGAAGAGGGACCCCTATCATGACTCTACTGGCCCACGAACAGAAACATCCCGAGGGCCGTTCTCGGCCAAGACGGTATTGAATGAGCCACAGAGTGCCAGGTACAGGGAACTAACACAAATTAGGGGGAAGAAAGAGGTGTATGAAAGCTCCAGAGTTGGGAAGGGACGGAATGAGCCCTGCCAACACGGGGAAGCGCTTTCAGCAACTTCTCTCCCTGCACTATCAATGACCAGGGCACAGGCAGCCCACAATCACTTTCGAATGCAGGAGTAGAAAAGGGCAGTGAGTGGGCTGAGAAGGGAAGCCTTGGCTGGAACTGGCCTGGGAACTGGCCTTGGGAACTGGCCTAAACTCAGACCCTAGCACACAGGCCCATGATCAGACTCACAGTCTGAGATCACAGAAGCTGCCCCTTCCTTGCACGGACGATTTACCACTCCCACCCACAAGATATGGGAAGACTGACAGTGCAGAAATACTGAGGATTTGTGGTTCTGGAAGGCTGGGTATGAGTGGTCATGTGATGAGTGCTCAGCTGGGCACCAGACAGGAATCTCAGTTTGCCTCTAAAATGCAGCCCTCCGACCATCGCCAACACTGTCCCTTTCCACGTCATGGGAGCCTTCATCAGGGGCTCTCAGGAACAGAAGAGGGCCCAGACCTGTGCCCGCCAGCTCCAGGGGACCCAGACTGCTGGGAATACTGGGAAGCTGCTCTCCCCGGCGCTCATTCCCACACCTCATCACCTGAACCTCAGCCCTCACAGCCCACACAGACTTGAGCTCTAGAGAACCAGGTAGGACACCACTTACCTGAGATCTCCTGATCCAGGTTCCCGTGAGGTCGCCTCTCACATACGTGGAACAGCAGTCACAAGACACTCCTGCAGCTGACAGGAAGCACTTGGCACCGCTTTACCTGTCCGGGAAATATCTATGCTCACCAACAGGAAAACACTGGGGGAGTCGGGATCTTAGGAGGTGAATGCACTGAAAGTCTCCCTCCCCCCATCTACCTCATGCTCCATCACAGAGGGCTGTCCCAATCTGGAAGCCCTGAACATAAAGAAAGCCATGCAATTTTCTTCTGCCGGCATGACCAGTGACCAGGACACAGGCAGCCTGTAATCCCCTCAAACACGGGGGCAGACAGGGACACAGGGCTGCTGCAGTTAGAGACCAGAATCAGAAGACCACAGCTGTGGTTCCACAATGAACTCAGACATGCACTGAGTCAGGACCCATGTTTGCGATCCCTTTTTAAAGCCTCACAGAAAGAAACCATCCTGAGCTGGGCAGAGAGCACGCAATAAAGACAGCAAATGCCCAGAGACACCTAAAAGGTGGTGTGGAGGAGGAAGTGTGGGAAAGCTCCAGAGTTTGAAAGGGACAGGAAGGGACCCCCCAAACACGGGGAAGCGCTTTCAGCAACTACTCTCCCTGCACTATCAATGACCAGGACACAGACAGACCATGATCACTTTCGAATGCAGGTACAGAAAAGGCAGGTGAGGCATGAAGACAAGTCCCTATTAGTCCCCAGCTGCTCCGCCAAGCCAGTGCCAGGAGCTTCATCACCACTTCATGCAAAGATTCCATCTCCCATCATCAACCGGAAGACCAACTCCTGGCAAAAACGCCCACATTGTTCAATCACCCGACACACACAGCTTGAGTTCCTACTACATGCCAGGCATCCTGGGCTCAAAAACAAAGGACACATGTGACCTCTGTCCTCCCAAGCTCTGGCAGTTTCCCCACTAAAAGGAAACTGAAGCTCAGGACAAGGAAGGAACTGAGCCAAGGTTATGCGGCTGGCCACCGGGTGAGCCAAAATCTGAACCCAGACCTCTCCGACCCCAAACCCAAGCCACCTACTACACCAGGCTCCCTTCTGCCCAAGGGCTTTGCAACAAGGGTCTCAGAACCTGAGCTCCAGGGTCACCTCCCCCTAAACCGCGCTGTGGCAGGAAGGCAACCAGCCTCCTGGTCAAGGGGCTCAGGCTCAGCAGCACTTACCCAGCAGGCCTCACCCCTGTGCACAGGAGCGGCTTCAGGCGCAGCGAAACAGGGTCCCGCGGGACAGAAGGGGGTGCTGCCTGCGGCAAGGCCCGCAAAACCGTCTGCGGAACAGTCTCCATCTGCTTCCAAGACAGCCGCAGAACCCGCACAGCCTGGACACGGAACAGAACAGGCAAGGAGCTTTAGTGCCAGGCAGGGAGGCAGCAAGCACACGCTGCCCCTCTGGGGCCCTTCCGGCATCCCCCCCACACACACACACACACTGAAAGCTCAGACAACTGCTCTGCGCCACCCGGGTTTTCAGACGCTCCGCTGAAGACAGGTCATGGGAAAACGGATTCACGCTCCTCAGGTCACTTCGGAGGCAAGCGATGAATGTCTCTGGGGGAACTCAAGGTCCGGAGGTGGGTGTGCGTGTGAAAATCGCGGCGGTCCGCTGGGTATCGGATCCCGGGCCCCTTTCTCGAGGACCCGCCTCCCGAGAGGTCCGCACCCCGCGTAGGGGCGGGACACGGAACCAGGAGTGGGACCCGCAATCCCGGCTGACCTCCGCCGGCTCGCCTCGCCCCCTCAGGCCTCAGTTTCCCCTGGAGATGGGGGGGCGCAGACTACGCGCCCAGCGGTCCCCGCAAAGGGCTCACCTTGGGCGCCGCGACCTACGACGAGGAACAGCAGCGCAGACAGAGCCGACAGCGCGGGAACATGCGGATGTCTGCGGATTGCGGGAGATGAACCCGGGCGGCGAGGGGCCAGTGCTGGACGATGCGGCCTGTGGCAACAGCACAAGAAAGACCGCCTTACCCGCCCAGCGCCGGCGGAAATACAGCTCGAGCGCGGGCTGCGGCCTAGAGCGGCGTCTCCGGGCGTGGATCCCATGCAAGCGATCCTGTCGCGCCCCCTGGTGGCGCGGAGCTCAAATTCTGACTCCGTAGGGCTTGGGATCATTTCCAAGAACAGCCTGGAATTTTGGAAATAACATTCCCTCATTTATTTTGCTTTTCTCTTTATTCTGTTTCTGCTAGTGGTTTGTCATTAATTTATATAAATGGTTAATCTTCCACGTGAGGAGATGTGATTAGTAAGAGCTCATGATGATTGCAGGTAGTCTGGACAATAGGGTTCTTGCTTGACTGACCACTGAATTCTCAATACCTAGCTTAGTGGCTAGCACAACTGAACCAGTAAATGAAATCATACGAATGACCATATATTTGGACATCACCAGGTTAAAATATTGTTCTGATGACCTGAAAGTGGAACGTGAGAGTGATAAGGAGATAAACCTAGAGAGGTGGGCTTTGCTAAAATTTGTCCCAAAAATGAGTCCTTGAAGCAGGAGGGACTTGATCAGATTTGCAGAGCAGCAAAGACAACAGATAGAAGCCCTGCACTCCTGAAAGAACACAGCACACAGGTTTGAGGAGGAGGAGGTTGTGGTTCCCAAACCTCACAGCACTAACATGCCTGCATCCTGGTCATGTGTGTCCCTCCAACCTAAGGCAACCCTGCCACTAAACTAACTCAGCCCACATTCTGAAGTATAAACAGCCCACATTCTGAAGTATAAACAGCCCACATTCTGAAGTATAAACGTCCCCCGAATGCAGATTTTAAAAAGGAAATAACTGGGGGCGCCTGGGTGGCTCAGTTGGCTGGGCGACCGCCTTCGGCTCGGGTCATGATCCCGGAGACCTGGGATCGAGTCCCACATCGGGCTCCCTGCTCGGCGGGAGGCCTGCTTCTCCCTCTCTCACTCCCCCCGCTTGTGTTTCTTCTCTGGCTGTGTTTCTCTCTGTCAAATAAATAAAAAATCTTAAAAAAAAAAAAAAAAAAGAAGAAGAAGGAAATAACTGAACAATGACTGCTCTTGACTCCGAATTCTCTAAGTTGAGGGCATTAACAGTACAGTTAGACATTAAGAAGAGGGAGAATTATGAATTCTATTTCTTAAAATAGTCCCCCCTCCTGCCCCAAAAAGGGAGAACAAGAGCAGTACCTGAGCATCTGGTTCCAGCAGAAACACGTGGGAGCTTGATATATGTTACCTGGAGTTAGGGAGCACAGGGGAGCCCAGCCTGACCCACTCCTCAGTCCAAGGTTCATCATTTTCTTCAGCAGGTGTACCATCTGTGGTAGTGAGGCAGGTGGAGCAGGGAAATTTTGGGTAGCGGCTGCAGGAAGACAGACAAGGAATAGGGAACTGAACTCACCCTGTTCAATAACGGGATGCTTGTGGCCACGAGAAGCTTCGGAGATACCCCTAACCATGCGCAACTGCGGCAGGCATGCGCAAAAGCCCCAGTTAGCCTGCAACTGATGGAGAATGATCCCTCCACTTGGGGGCACTAGAGGGCTCCACTTCGTAGATCTTGACTATACACCGTTTGTTGGGAGGAGAAAAATTAGACTGCGCCTGCGCAGAGTGACAGTCTAGAGAATGCGTAATAGTAAATGGAGTTCTTGGAACCATTTCCAGAACCCTACATGAATGTTCCAGCCCATGATTATGGCTGCCTGTAAAAGTCAGAATACTAATTTGAGAAATAAGGCAGAAGATCATAGGGGAAGAGAGGGAAAAATGGAATAAGAGGAAACCAGAGAGGGAGAAAAACTGTAAGAGACTCTTAATCTCAGGAAACAAACTTAGGGTTTCTGGAGGCGAGGGGGTGAAAGGGATGGAGTGGCTGGGTCATGGACACTGCGGAGGATGTGTGTTGTGGTGAATGCTGTGTATTGTGTTAAGACTGGTGAATCACAGACCTGTACCCCTGAAACAAATAATATGCTATATGTTAATAATTAAAACATTAATTAATCTTTTTTAAAAAAGGAATCAGAATCCGACATCTACCCAGCACCACGCAGATTCTCTGAGTGCACCTGCACAATCCCCTCTTCGAGTGTGTACTTTTGCTTTGCAATAAAGCTTCTCTGCTATATTTTTCTCTGATTCGTCCTTGAATTCTTTGTTGTGGGGAAGTCATGAACCTGGCACCTGCTGGTATTGGAGGGCTCAGGACCCAAGAACTCCCCCAGTTTCCAATACCAGCAGGAATATCCACCTGCTACCCAAGAGGTCCTGCCCAAGAGGGCACCTGCTAGGGTGAGGGGACCCTCAGGAAGGGACTGGCCCGTTCACATCCCAAGGATGACAAAGGGTGGGTTCTCCAATGAACCCCTGCAATAGAGGCCAAAAGAGAAAGACCTACATTAAATGCGTGCCCAACCTGGAAAGAAGTCTTCCCTCCACCTTAATCTTTATTCCATCTGTTCTGATCCTGGAGATACTGGGGGTAAGAGAGTAGACCGAGTCCTCCTGGTGAAGAGAAGCACATGTGGATGAGGGAGAAGTCTCCTGTCCCCTCTCAGGAGATAGCAGCACACCTTACACTTGGCCCCAGATGGCAAGAGCAGTCTTACCTATAATTATTGAAAATGTGGGGGCGCCTGGGTGGCTCAGTTGGTTAAGCAACTGCCTTCGGCTCAGGTCATGATCCCGGGGACCTGGGATCGAGCCCCACATCGGGCTCCCTGCTCAGCAGGAAGCCTGCTTCTCCCTCTCTCAGTCCCCCTGGTTGTGTTCCTCTCTGGCTGTGTTTCTCTCTGTCAAATAAATAAAATCTTAAAAAAAAAAAAGAAAGAAAGAAAAGAAAAGAAAATGTGATTTATATACCAGACTGGTCATTAGCAAATGGAAACAGTGTTTGTAATTTTAGTGATTAAAGACTTACTACCTAAGAATTATCAGAAAAGCTATGACGCCTGCCTGATATTTTTCTAAGGATAAGGAAAAGATACTTCTATTTAGAAAGTCTAAAGAGTCAGGCAAAAAAAAATTGTATGATTACATACCAGGAGTCCTGCTTTCAACATACCGATCACATTAATAAAGATTTGGGCTATAGCTGGGAGGCCAACCCTCCACCATCCTGGAGTTTGTGACCTCACAGTGGCTGGTGTGGAGCCCCTTCTCTTGGGGAGATGGAGCTGCAGCTTGCTGGACAGAGTGTTCCCAGGAGGTGGTGCCCAGGGTCCAAGCTGGAAATCCAGAACCAACCTTGTGAGGCCTGTGAGAGCTCCAAGCCCTGTCCCCGCATTAAGAATGGTCACCATGCTGGAAACCATGCTGTATCTGTTCATCATCCTCATCTGCTTCCTGCTGCTCATCTGTTACTTCTTCTTTCGGAAGGGATAGGCTCCAGCTCCTACAAGGTGGGACTGAGATCTGATGGAAGTCATGGCCAGTCTAGCCCCTCAGGACTTCTCAAGCACGATGGACTCTGTCTAAGTCACCCATGGCCTGGGTCTTGGCCTGTTTTGGGTTCTCCAAAAGCCGGGGGCCCTCACTGGACGCTTTCCACCAGGATCAGTTTCCACCTAGGTCTCCATCCCTCCTGCTCCCTGGGTCCCCTAGCTGCGTCCTCTGACCCGCACACCCTCTCTCATAGTAGTTTTGCTTCTGGTTCATTTTTGTCCTGGGCTTTGGACCACTGGTTTTGGAGAGGGACTCAGTGTGGGTTCAGAGAAGGTATGAATAGCTCAGGCCTCTGCCCTGGGGACAGGCATGAGAACCAGTGGCCCTCTCCCTCCAGAGACTAGCAAGGCTAGGCCCTTGTGAGCTAGAGTCCTAGCTAAAGACTGATAACCTTAGCAGGGACACTGGACTTTCCTTATATCCATGGTGAACAATCCTTGAAAGCAACTGCCTTGACTACTCAGTCCCGATGGTCACAGCTCATTAACTTGGGCCTCCTGAACAGCAAATAGCTCTGGACCTCCTTGCTAACGAAATCACAGAGATATATGTGGCTCATTACTTAGACTTTCCTGGTGTAACATTCTTGCTTGAATACTTGGCCATTCCAGGATAATATTTGGCTTTGCCCCACTATCTTTTGCCATGGTAACTGACCACATCAGTTCTTCACTTGTAAGACCTTGGGTCTTCCCAGCCAAGGGCATCGGACATCCCCCCCCCCCAATCAGGCTATTTCTCTGGGACTTCCAGGATGAAAACAGAAGAACGTTTCTATGATTCCACCACTATGTATAATGTTGTCAGATGGTTTACATTATATATTCTATTTCTAGAGTTCCAAGAATTTTTTAAAAGTTGTGAATGGATATTAATTTTTATCAAGTGATGATGATGATTATGATGATAAGACTAAAATTTATTAAACTGCCTTACCCAACACTTATTTTTTAGAAAACACTTATGATACTGAGTTTCAATGTATTATTTTACCTACCTTTAAATTTTTTAATTGTGGTAAAATACACATAACATCAAAGTTATCATCTTAACCATTTTTAAATATTCAGCTCAGTGGAGTTCAATACATTCACACTGTTGTGCAACCAATCTCCAGAATTTTTATCTTGCAAAACTGAAACTGTACTGTTGAAACGATTCCCCATTCCTGGCTTCTCCAGTCCCTAACAGCCACCATTCTCCCTCCTATCTCTGATTTTGACTATCCTAGATGCCTCATATTAGTGCAATCAAAAGTATGTGTCCTTTTATGTCGGGCTTATTTCACTTATCAGCATGTCCTCAAGGTCCCTCCATGCTGTGACATATGTCAGAATTTCCTTCCTTCTTAAGGTTAAATAATATTCCCTCAGGGTGTGTGTGTGTGTGTGTGTGTATCACATTTTTTTAATCCATTCATCTGTTGTTGGATACTTGAGTTGCTCCCACCTTCGGCTACCATGAACAGTGCTGCTACAAACACAGGTAGACACACGTCTCTTAAAGATCACATTCCTAACTCTTTCAAGAATATACCCGTAAGTGGAATTGCTGAGTCATATGGTAATACTATTTTTAATTTTCTGAACAATCACTATACTATACTATTTTCCAAAGCAGCTGCACCAATTTACATATTTTATCTATTTTAAAGCTTAAAGACTGAGGTTCAGAAAGACGAAGTCACTTGCTAATATAGCTAAAATGTGGTAAGGAAAAGTTTTAAGTATGTCTGTTGTATTAATTTCCTAAGGCTGCCGTAACAAAGTACCACAAACTGGGGGGCTGATGGCGGTGGAAATGTATTCTGTTACTATTCTGGAGACCAGAAGTCTGAAATCAATGGTCAGAAGACATTCACAAGATGGCAGCGCAGTTACTGTCCTTTCAGGGCACTGGGGCACAAGGCGGCTTTCACCTGAAATTGTCAATATATTTTAAAAGATGTTTACATCTACATTCATGAGCTGGACTGTGATTTACTTTCCTTTCGTTGACCTCGCCTAATTTAGGGATCATGCTTACTCTATGGACTGAGAACAGCTGCCCCTTCTTCTATTATACGGGAGACTGCGTCAGGCTGAAAAGCTGGGTACGGTGTTTTCCTTGTGGAAATATTGTTAAATACCGATTAACTACTGACTCAGAACTTTAAAGTGCTCTAAGATGATTCAGGTTTTCTATTTTTCCTTAAGGTGATTTTGCTATATATTTTTCAGGAATGCGTTCATTTTATGTAAGTTTTCGATTTTATGTTTCTCTGATTTCTTACTCTCTGCTCTGACCTCTCTCTCATTCCTGAAAGTGTTTGCCTCTGCTGCTCTCAATGTGGTTATGCTCATTGTCTTACTTTCTCCTTTCGTAATTTCATCGATTTACTCTATTGGGATCAGTTCAATTGTCCTTTTCTCTCATTTTTTTAAGTGCCAAAGCAGACTGAGACACATGGAATTTTTCTTACATTTTAGAATTAGGTGAGTTCTCTTTCACACCAAAAATGAGGATTTCTCTTCTTCTGTATCAACACTTAAAGCCCATCTATTGTCAGGCAGTGAGATGTTGAGATGTGACCCCATCCAGCTCTTAAGTGCTTCCCCTACTCACTCTCCCACTCCTCCTCACACTTCAGTTCGGGAGTCTTCCTCTTCCTCCCTTTCCCTGAGTGTCTTGTTCCCCCTTTCTACGGGAGTCCCTCAAAACCCTGCCAAGGTACACCACTTCCAAGAAGCCGGCTTTTGGAAATTGGTAGAAGGCTGTCTCTATTCACGGTCCCACCAGTAGCCAGCAAGCTGCCTTAGGAATCAGGCTTCCTTACCCCAACCATGAAAAATCAAGAAGGAAAGTATCATTTTCCCAGCTTGGGTCCCACATCCAGCTCTTTCTCAGAGAAGGGCCAGACACCATAACTGACATTCCCAACAAGACTGAATTCAACAAGAAGAGTGCTGCAAGGAAATCAGGGAAAAAGAGTGAATAGGTCCAAACTCTGGATGTCTCAGCCATTTCTATATCCAGATTGACATGAAAATAGGCAGTTCATTTGTCTTAGTTTTTCTGATAATGCCTCTAAATGTGGGCACGGTTGGTGTTTAATCCAAAAAATGCCAAAATATACTTTTCTGATCAGGAATAGAAATTAAATACTACCCCACAAAGAAATTAAATATTACCAAACACATTTTCAAGCACTTACTAAATTGCTCAGAGACTGATTTCTGGGTTTGAATTTTGACTCCGATGCCTGCTGTTTGAAGAAGCAGTCTGTGATGGGGCCTGATCATCTATGCGCGTTCTTGCTGGATATGCTAAGAGTGCAAGGTCTTGACTCCTCTTTACCTGGGCCCATTCTTAGAGCTGTGTTTTGCAGTGAGAAACCTTGAAGGATGAAAGAAAGTCTCCTCCCAGATTAAAATCAGGCTTACTTCTGTTTGCTGTGAGTGGTGAATCCTCCCAAGCTCAGTGGCCCTCTCCCATAATGCTATAACAGTTTGTGTGCAGGCAGTCATCATGGGCCCAGTATGGGCATGGAAACCAACATGAATGAACATAAAGCACTCTCAGTTTTGCCACAGTAATAAGGTCCTAAGACTAACTCAGGAATTTTGTGTCCTCTGCCAGCATCTACGAAACAATAGGCTAACTGGTTAGCTCACAAAGAGGGCTCCTTCTCAGATCATGCACGGTTCTTAACACATACTAACTGCATGATGTTGGGCACATGAATTAAACTTTCTGAGCTTTTGTCTCATCAGCAAAATGGATAATAACAGTGTTTACCTTACAGGATTGATATGATGAAATGGATCAAAATCCTGGAATGTAATGTGTGCAAAACTTAGTGATGATTTGGGGACACCTGGGTGGGTCAGTCTGTTGGGCGTCTGCCTTTGGCTTGGGTCATGATCCCAAGGTCCTGGGATTGAGTCCCACCTTGGGCTCCTTGCTTAGTGCAGAGCATGCTTCTCCCTCTGCCTGCCTCTCCCCCCTGCTGTGCCCTCTTTCTGACAAATAAATAAATATCTTTAAAAAAAAAAAGAAAAGAAAACCACTGTTATTCCTTTAGGCAGGTCCTTGCTGTTCACCCAGGCTAAATACATCCCCACTATTACACCACCCTGCTCATTTCCTTTGTAGTACTTGTCATCATTTCTTTTAACTCTTTTTTTAAAGAGTTTTTAAGCCAGATGCTTAGCCAACTAAGCCACCCAAGTGTTCTGACTAGTTATGATTTTAAATTATTGCATTCTCTGGTTCATGCAGCGAATATAACAACAAAAAATCAGGAACCCTGTATGTCTCCAATATATTTCCAATGCTTATTCCAGTCCCTGATATGAAGTGACTGTTCTGTAGATTTTTCTGGGGGCATGGGAGTCTAGATGAACATACAAATGTATGAATGGTTGGGTTTGTATGTGAGTGGGTGGATGGATGGATGGATGGATGGATGAGGAAGGTGGTGCTCCTTAGTGTCCGGATAAATGGAAATGCATGGATGGATGGATGGATGGATGGATGGATGGATGGATGGATGGATGGATCGATGGATCGATGGATGGATGGATGGACGGAGTGATGGGAAGATAAAGGGATGCTCGGATAGATGGCCGCTCAGATTTTCACCTCCTATCCACGAGAGGGCGCTAAGAGACCGCGCGCGCGCGGGTTCAGCCCGGGAGACTCCACTCAAGGCGGCAACCCGCGCGCCAGAGGCATTTCCGCCGGTGCTGAGCGGAATAGGGGACGGGGTTCCTGCGGCTGTAGCCGACTTCCCCAGCCGTCCCGAACCGTCGGGAACTGTGCCGCACCTTCTCGTGTTGTTCCTTCTGACTCCGCCGACCACAGTCCCGGTCCCCTGCGTGAGTCCTGCGGGGTTGCGCTGCACAGGGACTCCTGTTGGCTTCCAAGGCCGGTGCTGCATCCTCCCCTCCCCGACAGGAGGAGAAACTGAGGCGCGAGGGGGCGGGGCGAGCCGGCGGAGGTCAGCCTGGATACCCGGCCCCACTCCTGGTTCGGTGTCCGGCCCCTCCTCCGGCATCGGATCTCTCGGGAGGCATATCCTCGAGAAAAGGGCCCCGGTCGGATCCCCTATCCGCAGCCCGCCCGCGGGGAAGACTCGGGTCGCGCTAACGACCAGCCCCGGGTCCAGAGGCGCGCGAGGCTGAGTGCCGCTGTGCGCAATGCGCAGCTGCGTGTGTTCCCGGGCCGGAGGAGTGCCGGGGCTGCTGCGGTTTTCACACACACACCCACCTCCGGACCTTGAGTTCCCCCAGAGCCATTCATCGCTTGCCTCCGAAGTGACCTGAGGAGTGTGAATCCGTTTTCCCATGACCTGTCTCCAACGGAGAGTGTGAAAACCGGATGGCGCAGAGCAGTTGTCTGAGCTTTCAGTGGGGGGGGGGGGGGGGGGGGGGGGGGGCTGCCGGAAGGGCCCCAGAGGGGCAGCTTGCTTGCTGCCTCCCTGCCTGGCACTAAAGCCCCTTGCCTGTTCTCTTCCGTGCCCAGGCTGTGCGGGCTCTGCGGCTGTCTTGGAAGCAGATGGAGACTGTTCCACGGACGGTTTTGCGGGCCTTGCCGCAGGCAGCACCCCCTTCTGTCCCGCGGGACCCTGTTCCGCTGCGCCTGGGGCCGCTCCTGTGGACAGGGGTGAGGCCTGCTGGGTAAGTGCTGCTGAGCCTGAGCCCCTTGACCAGGAGGCTGGTTGCCTTCCTGCCACAGCGCGGTTTAGGGGGAGGTGACCCTGGAGCTCAGGTTCTGAGACCCTTGTTGCAAAGCCCTTGGGCAGAAGGGGGCTTGGTGTGGTACGTGGCGTGGGTTTGGGGTCGGTGAGGTCTGGGTTCAGATTTTGGTTCAGCCGGTGGCCAGCCGCATAACCTTGGCTCAGTTCCTTCCTTGTCCTGAGCTTCAGTTTCCTTTTAGTGGGGAAACTGCCAGAGCTCTGGGAGGACAGAGGTCTCATGTGTCCTTTGTTTTTGAGCCCAGGGTGCCTGGCATGTAGTAGGAACTCAAGCTGTACGTGTCAGGTGAATGAACAATGTGGGCGTTTTTGCCAGGAGTTGGTCTTCCGGTTGATGATGGGAGATGGAATCTTTGCATGAAGTGGTGATGAAGCTCTGCGCACTGGGCTTGGTGGAGCAGCTTTCTCCTGCCTGGGAAGATTGCAGACTGCTAACATGGGCTGCCCATGTCCTGGTTGATAGTGCAGGGAAAGGATTTCCTGAAAGTGTTTCCCCATGTTTGGAGGATCCCTTCCTGTCTCTTCCAAACCTGGAGCTTTCCCACGCTTTCTCTTTCTTACCACCTTTTAGATGTCTCCTGTCACCTGGTGCCAATGTTGTGTTCATGGGTGGTGGAGGCAGAGGATTCAGGGAAGGGTTCTCCTGTGCTTAGAGGGTGCACATCCTCACCTTCCAGGCGTTTGCCCACATTCCATCTTCTCTGCAGACACCTTGGGCTTCCAGGGCCTCAGGAACAGTTGTGTGTGCATTCGTGCCTTTGCTGGGGCTTTGACTTCCTAGCCGTGCTGTTGGGAACCAGTCTCTGTGTGTACTTGAGCTTTCCTTGATGCCAGCAGAGTTGCTGCTGGGCAGCCAGCATGAATCTGGTCCCCTAAATCTGGTTTTGGCATCCTTTTCAGCCTGTCCCTGGTTAATGATACATTCATCAGTATTGGCCATGCACTATCTCCCTTTTTAGAGTTAGCTACTGTCCTTTTTACGAGGAAATAGTATGGTTGTTGAGAAAATACTAACAGCCAACTTTTGTCGAATGCTTTCTTTACTCTCTGGTAACTACTGTGCTAAGCCCTTTTCTGATGCCTACCATGCCCTGCCGTGAGCAGGGACAGTATGGGTTCCCATTCCTGGGTTTTTGTCTGTTCCAGATGAGCCTGCTATGTGCAGAGGCATCATGGGAGTTCTTTCAGGAACATTCTTGACTTCAGTGTCCTTGAGGTAAGATTTCTTGACTTTTCTCTGGAGTGTTTTTTCCTTGCATCTGGCACAGCCATGTGTGGGTTCCTAGGGGCTTCGTATGAAGGTATAGGGGAGCTGAGAGGTGAGAAGGTAATATCTGTGAGTCCCCAGATCTGTTCCCTCAATCCCAGACAACCTAGATCACATCTGGCCTTGATAGGTCCTCAGTGGCTGCTGCAGAGGAGAGGTCACCAGAGCTCCAGAGTCCCACTGGGTAATGAGACCTCTCTGGGGTATCTGCCTTCTGCCCTTGGAGTGACAGCAGAAGCATGTTGTAATGGGAAATGGGACCCACACATCAGAGACTCCTCTCCCTGGCTTTGAATCTCCTTGTGCCGCTCTCTCAGTGACCTATCCAGAACCTTAGTTTCTTCATTTAAGAAACAAACTTATGATAGAGGTGATTTCTGTGCTGCTTAACACCACAGGATTCCTGTCCTTTCCAACCCTAAGATTTTTCCAGCATTTTTGCTCAAAGTGACTTATCTGATCCTCTTTGGCAGGTAGGTTCTATGGGCCTTTTGCAAGAATGGCCACTTCTGAAGTTCTGGGCTCAGCTGGGTGGTTTCCCCAGATTCAGTCTGTTCCAAAGGCCAGTAGCACCTGCTTCTCTTCCTAGGTCTCTCTCTTCCCTTCGTGCACCTGCATTCAGAAGCGATCATGGGCTGCTTGTGCTCTGGTCATTGGTAATGCAGGGAGAGGAATTGTTGAAAGCAGCTTCCCGTATTTGGAGGGTCCACCCCTGTCCCTTCCAAATGCTGATGCTTTCACACATTCCTGCACCTCTCCAGCTAGTGCTCTCTGCTCTCAGGCATTGAGTGCTGCTGTGTGAGTCAATGATGGGACACAGTAGCTTGGCCTTCCTTAGCTTGGCCTCCTGTTGTGGGAAACTGGGCTACGTGTATATCCAAGTTTAAGTACTTTATAGGGTTTAAGGAGATGGGATGAATTCTATATAAGGATTCTGTGATACTGGATGGTTTATACCAATTGCCTTAAGGTTTTCAAGGGGAAGCAGCTTTTTGGATTTGGTGACCCAAATGTGATGTGATGGGAAATAGGAAGGTATTGGGAGGGGGAGCAACACCAGGAATTTGACCCTGGGGTGAGCATAAGCACCTGAGAGACAGATGTGCAGGGATGTAATGACAGTGAAGGGAGACTGAAATGGTGGCCTTCAACTCCCATCGTGGGGTGGGTCTGGTGGGGGGGGGGCTCAGTGGGAGGAGACTCTGAGCTTTAGCTCTCCAGCCAGCTCTGCCAATTACTATATCTGCTCTTGCCCTGAAAACATCATTTTTTAAGACCGTGTTTAATTTGACTCTTCTCTGTGAGCACTGAGAATCATTTTTGAGCTGTTTGGTGTGAAAAATGTGGTGTAAAATCGGCTCATGCCTGATTGATTGGGGCATTCTCATTGATGGCAGCTTAGAGAAAGATGAGATCACATTGGAGCCCAGACATTTGTTGTGATCACCTGCTTTCTGGCATCCTCCTCACTCTAGGAGTGCCACCTTGGAGCTGGAGATTATTGGAGGAAGCTGGAGGGGATAGAAGCATTGGCCCTTTTGGGGTGAGCTGGGTCCCAGCTGCCCTGGGGGGACCTCCTCATGGTGAGTTAATGCCAACAAGCTAATCCGGGCTGTGTTTCTGATATGGAAGTTCCAGTCTGCTGTTCTTACTGGACTTTCTCCTTTAGATTATGTGGGGGTTGATCGTGGACTCTGGGGAAGCATGACGAAGAATGATGTCGCCATGTGAAGCATCGCCCGACCTTCTTATCCTGTTGCCTCAGCACAGCATGGATGGCCTTTCCTCTCTGTGTAAGCAGGCCAAAGGGAAAGCCCTGGCACCCTGGAGGCTTGAGGTCCAGAGCTAGAGGCCTCAGCTGGTTCTGGCGCCCCCCCCCTCCGCCCCCCTCCCCCAGCAGCTGTCACCAAGGGCTGTGGACCAGAAGACTGGTTCCTTTCCATCTGGGCCAGGTTGTCCAGCAGCTTCCATGTCTCCCCACTGCCTCCTCCCGTAACTTTTAGAACCAAGAGTTTTCCACACATGCATCCTTGTCCTCTCACCCACCCAATAAATCTTGAAACTACTGCTTGTTCTTGTTGTTTTTCTTCTCTTTTTAAGTCCATACCTCCACGTGCCAGCAAGGTAGCTATAAAGAAGGTGGGTCGTGAGCAGAGCTCCCATTTTTTACCCACTGAGATGTTCTACTTAGTGCACCCTAGGGATAGGAGATGGGATATAGAATGCTTCTGGGGAGCTCAGGTTTGGGAGAAAAGGAAACCGTTAGGATTGTTGGCTGAAGTACATCTTGGGGCCGACTTTCTAAAAGGAAACACTGGTGGGGTGGATTTTGGGAGATGGTTCTGAGCAGGGGCGGGCGTGGCATAGACGAGGAACACCGTCCTTTGGAGAGCTCTGGGGCTGGGGTAGGCAAGGCCAGATGTCAGGACTTTTGCTGCTGTTGCCACAAGGTATATTTGGTCTCAGAGATCTGTTCAGTGACAGTCATGGCAGTGGTGTGGCCGAAACACCTTGCATGGAAATTGAAATCACCTTGACTGGGGCTGAGGTCAAAAGAGGTCGTCAGGCCTACCTTTGTGAGTTTAGCACCTCGACGGCCTCAGTCTGCAGGAGGCATTCTTAGGGCTGAAGCGTCTACCCTGCCCACCAGCTCCAACAGAGGCCCTTATTTCTCCTTCGCCCCTTCCCGAACTCCGGCCCAAGGACATGACGTTGCCCACTCTCTCTTGAAGGTCCCTCACCTACTCCATTCTCTGGGCCAGTGTCCTCCAACCATGGCGCTGGTCCCCTTGTGAAAAATGAAAGGGTTTTCCGCAGCATGGCCTAAGTTCCTTTCCAGTGAAGTTTAACTTGGTTGTTGCCTTGCTATTGTAGGTGTCCTTTCTCTCTGACCAACCCCTCCTTGCCAGGCAGCTTCCCACCAGCTTTGGGTAGCCCTGTGCACTGCATTCGCTTCCCCTTTATTCTGTTTATTTTCTCCGTTTTCTTAACTGCCTCCCCGCCCCACACCTCAGTCCTGTGGCCTCTCTGCTGCCACTTGGTCCCTGATCTGTCAGAGGGGGCAGTGACGGAGTGTTGGGAAAGAAAGGAGGAGGGGACATTGCCGTGGTTGCTGAAATGGCCAAGGGAGGGGCATCTTGGGGCTATGAAGGCATGATCACTGACTCTGGCTTGGCCCAGCGTCACCCAAATGTCCTCCCCAGGAAGCCCACTGGTCAGGTAGCTGTGCTGTGTTCCTGCAGCACCCTAGTATAGTGGCGGGCCGGGGAGGTCAGGGAGGTGCTCACAGCAGCACCTGGCACACAGTCCGCACTCAGCACAGCTCTCCTCGGTCAACAACCTGTTCGCTTTCAAACTGTAAACCATCCTCACCCCTGGCCCAGCCTCTTGGTCTGCCCTCCCCTGCCTTCTGCCCCCGGTCCCATCTGAGTCTCAGCCCTAGAATGACATTGCATTCTCCAGGGTACCTGTGGGGTCCTCCTCACTGCCCATGGTCTGCCTATTCATCCTAACCTCACACACCGTGCCCCAGGAGCACCACAGCCCCCAGCCAGGCTACTATTGAAGGCTCCGGAACATGCTCTCCTTTTCATACCTACATGCTTGGACTACATCCATGTGTCAGAGGCTGGCTTGATTCAGCTTGTGTCACTTTTAGGAAGCCTTCCTTGGCTAAAGCCCCAGCCAGACTGCAATCCCTGCCCTTCCTTTCCTTCATGCCCAGTGTCAGTTGTGTGCAGCAGCATTCTAGGAACTGGTCAACAAAAGAAGGCAAAAGAACAAATCCCTGCCTTCCTGGTACTTAACATTTTAGAGAACAGAGACAGACCATAAATAAAGTACTGAAACATGTAGCATGCTAGAGAAGGGCTAAGAAAGAAAGAATGAAGCAGGGAAAGGAGACAGGAAGTCTGGAGCAAGAGGGGGAGTGGCACTTGAAATAGTGGACAGGGAAGTCCTCACCTGGCAGGTGTGATTGGAGTCAAGGGATGGGCTCTCAACTCTGGGCAGCCTTGCCAGAAGAGACAGAGGGATTGAGGATTAACCACAGGTAGAGAGTGCTGGGTTTCCCATGGCAGATTGAAGGACCATTTCTAGAACTCTTCTAGAGAGAGGATGATTTGCAGTTTCCTAACCACATCCACAAGGCCCAGGGGCCAGTTTTCCTGAATTTTTGTGAGGTGTGGCCAAGTGACCAAAACTCCTCTTCCTCTTTTATTAGAGACCTTACATTGACCACCACTGTGCTGTTTGTTACTAGCAGGAGCTGAATGATGTGCCAGGAGCTCAGCCAGCATTCAAGGGTGAGGAAGGAAGACAACGTTGGTCTTGATTGTGTGCACCAGGAATAGTGCATGGAGGCCTCTCTGACCCCGGGACTACAACTGCCATGTCACCAGGATCCTAATACACCTGCCCTGGGAAGCAGCCTAGCAAAATCATGTAGATCCTATTGAACTCTCACAATGTCCCTGAATCACTGTGGGGCCTGGAGCACGTTCTTTTGCCTCCTTGGACCTTGGTTTCTGGCTCTGTAATTCGACCAACAGCACCTACCACCCCCCGCCCCCAGTAAGGATGAAATAAGGTGATACATGTGAACTGTGTAACACAGTACCTACCTCACATGGTGCACTCAGTAAGCATCAGCCAGTTTTTAAAATATTTTATTCATTTATTTGACAGAGAGAAAGAGCTAGAGAGGGAACACAAGCAGTGGGAGTGGGAGAGGGAGAAGCAGGCTCCCCGCCGAGCAGAGAACCCGATGCGGGGCTCGGTCCCCGGACTCTGGGCTCAGGACCTGAGCCGAAGGCAGATGCTTAACGACTGAGCCACCCAGGCGCCCCAACATCAGCCATTTTTATTGGATGAGCACGTCTAGCTTGTTGATGGTTGACATGGAGGACACATATGTCATGATGACAGACTCCTCTGTTAATGTGACACCACAAATTCTTCTTCGCCAGTTTGCAGATATCCCAGTAGGACTGGTGTTAATCATCGCCACCACTGATCAAACTTTGATTAAATGCCACACACCATACTAAACCTATAGATGTAATTACCTCATTCAGTCTTCACAACCACCCAGTGAGGTAGATTTCATTATCTTCCATTTTATAAATGAGGAAACCAAGGCTCAGAGAAATGAAGGGACCTGTCTTACTTCTAATGAGTGGCTCAGCTGGTTTTCCATTGCTTGGTTTATTAAGTAGTGAAAAATGCTGTGGGCTGATTTCATAAATAGCACGAGCATATCAGGTTGTCAGATGCTTATTTGTGCTGGAAAACTAGAAATTAGGATATGTTACTATTCTGTCCCATCTGCTTCCCAATGCCTGTTTTCCAGTCTCCTAAAATGTTCTCCATCTAAATCAACAGACTTTAGGATTGAACTTGTGAACCTGCCATGTACAGAGACAATAGGCATGTTTCAGTCAACACCAAAATATCAACTGTTGTTGATCTTTACTGTTGCTGCTTTTTTTATTACAGACCTTACATTTACCACCACTGTGCTGTTACTATAGGAGAACAGAGAGCCAGAAGAATGAAGGTTCACTTGTCCATTCAAAAAATACATGGCAGGCACTATGCTAAGAATAGAGATACAGTGATGAAAAAGAAAGTTTCTGCCCTCAAGAAGATCACACACAAGTACATAAGATAGTTTTATTAATCCACACCACACATGTCTATGAACTGCCACTGTGTGCTCAGTCTTGCTGTAAGATGGGCATACAGCTCTGACAAAAGCAGAGGAGGGGGTCTCGTGGAGCTTATGCACTAGAATAGCACTATCCAAGAGAAACAATGCAACTCACAAGGGTAATTTAATGTTTTCCTGGTAACCACTTAAATAAAAAGAGGATGAAATACAATTTAATAATGTATTTTACTTAACCCAATATATCAGAAAATATTGTCATTTCAGTATATAACCAATATAAACAATTACTAATGACTATTTAATACTTTTTCCCAAACTAAGCCTTTGAAATCTGGTGTATATTTTATGCTTATATCACATCTGGGTTTAGATTAAGCCCCTTTTGAAGCCACATATGCCTGGCGGCTATATTATTGGACAGCAAAGATCTAGGTGATGAGAGGTTCAAGGTTAATTCTATGTAAGAGTTTCCTGAGGAAGACTGCTGTAGAGTATTAAATTAACTTCCTTGCCTAAGTCCCCCATTCTCTGGTATCCCTCCTGGGGATCCTACATTCTGGCACAGTAGGACTGGGTATATAAAGCTGTGCCTGATGGAATCCTCGCCTCATGGTCAGAGCCTTCTGGAAGCAGACACCAAGTTCTGTAGTGCTTCTCTAGTATAAGCCCTACCTCCTGGAGGTAACCTTAGTGTTCCCAGAGTTTGTACATTCGGTCAGTCACTACTTGTTTATTGAGCACCTACTAAGTGTCAGCCTCTGGGATGAGCAACGGGAACACATACCAATGAACACAGGCCATTGGGAGCTCACAGTCCTGTCATGATAAGTGAGTAACCCACAAATGAAGAAATGTAATAAATGCTATGTGAAAAGTGCCATGGCACTAAAAGGGGATACTGGAGATTTGAGGGGGGACGGACAGAGAAGGTTTCCCTGAGCAAGTTGATTTACCTGGGCAGTGGAGGAGTGGTGCATGGGGGCAAGCAGTGTGGGAGATGTAGGGGGAGCTGGAGGAGGGCCAGTGTGGATGGCATGCAGCATGGAGGACTGGGGCAGCAGCCTGGAGTGAGTGTGACAGCACTGGCTTCGTTGTGCCCCGCACCTAGTTGAGCCCAGCGGCATGACTTGGGTGATGACTTTCACCCTCTCTGGGCCTTGGTTACCTCCCTTAAAGGGATGCAGTAAAGACATATGAAAACACTTGATATAGCAGATGCCCTGATTCATTATTAAATTATCGACCTCTGTTATTATTTATTAAAGGTTCTTCTGCATCATATCAAGAAAGCCAAATTTTGTGTTTGTTTCCTTGTCTTGGGGACATTGGGGTTGAATGCTCCGAAGTAGTTTTTAGAGAAGTAGAGACAGACCCTTCCCCTTATCATTTCTCTTAATTTTTACTAGAAGATTTGAACAACACAAGCAACAGCCTTTAAAAATAAGACAGTTTTAAAAATAAATATTTTCTTTTGGAATAATTTTAGATTTACAGTAAAAACCTAGTACAGAGAGTTCCCATATGCCCTTCACCCAGCTTCCCCTAACAAGCACATAGCTATCATCTAGCCAGAGTATATTTGTCACAATTAAGAAATTAGTATTGGCACATTACCATTACCTGAACTCCAAACTTGGTTTAGATTTCACCAGCTTCCCTTATATTGTCCATTTTCTGTGCCAAGATCTGAGCTAGAACACTGCATTTCATTTTGTCAGGGGGTATCCTCATCTCTTCCAATCTGCAACAGATTCTCAAGTCTTTCCTTGCTTTTCCAGACCTTGACAGTTTTGGGAATGTTGGTATTTTGTAAAATGGCCTTAGTTGCCTTTCTTTGCTGGTTTCTCATGACCAGCATGGGGTTATGGTTTGGGCAAAGAATTATCACAGAGATGAAGTTCCCTCTTGTCACATATCAGGGGCACATGATATCAACATGACTTAGCCTTAGTGATATTAACCTTGATCCCTTGGCTAAAGGGTGGCTGCCAAATTTCACTGTAAAGTCACTGCTTCTCCTTTTGCAGAGATTCTGGTCTTTGGAATATAGGCTTGATTTCTTTTTTAAAGATTTTATTTATTTATTTATTTGATAGAGAGAAACACAGCTAGAGAGGGAACACAAGCAAGGGGAGTGAGAGAGGGAGAAGCAGGCTTCCTGCTGAGCAGGGAGCCCCATGTGGGGCTCGATCCCGGGTCTCCGGTATCATGACCTGAGCTGAAGGCAGATGCTTAATGACTGAGCTGCCCAGGGGCCCCAATAGGCTTGATTTTAATACATATTTTAGAAAACATGTTTAGAAATCTTTGCAGAACACTGAGAGAGTATATATTTTTCTCAAGCACATTTGAAGCATTTCTAAATATTGACCACATTGTATGTTGAAAAGTAGATCTCACATACCAATGTATCAGTATCATATAGACTACAATATGTGACTATGACATAAAGACATAAAACCAAAACAAACTTTAGAGAATATTCAGACTTGAATTAAATGAAAATACTATGTATCAAAACTTACGGAATGCAGCTAAAGCCTACACAAGGAATTTATAACCTCAAATGCATTTGCTGGGATTTCTCACCAGTAAGGAAGCATGTGACCCATCACACAGAAAACTTACCTGTATTGACCCCTGTAGAAATTCAGAGGGTTCAGACTCCGCAGTGTTCTGGTCTTTGGCACTCCTTCATAACTATGAGGGAATCAGAACACCAGCTTTATTCCCTGGCAGCTTTATTAGGGAGGTCATTAAGGGTCAAGATGGGATTCCTTGAACTCCCTTGGAGTGGGCTCATCAAGAGCCACTCCTCACCAGAGAAGGATGTGTTAGGAAAACCTATCCCTCTCCTTCCATTTTCTGTGGCATTGGCTCAGCCAAGCATCCCCAGCATCTCTGCTTCTCAACAGTAAACTACAATGTGAGTGGCTCCCATGAATTGTTCAGTGCACGACTATATGTGGCCGTCCTGCCCACCCTCAGTGGAAGATGGATGGAGATGTGCCCTGGGATAAACCCAGCATATGCCCCTCACTGTATGCAAAAAAACCAGATTGAGTGTGAAGTCAGAAGTCCACATTCAGAGAGAGACAGAGATGCAGGACAGGAAGTCTGGTTGCATTCCAGTCCCCGGTATTTATTGTGTTGAGCCAGTTTGACCCCTGCCCTCCCCTCTTGACACTCTAAGTTTTCAAAAAATTATTTCTTTTGGAAGCAGAAGTCCGGTTTCTGTAACCAGTGCATCCTGGCAAAAAGCCTGTTTTTTTCCTTAGCTTGCCTCCAAATGGCCAGTTACTACAGTATTTCCTGGAGGCTTTGTATGAGGCACCATGGGCATTTTGCTTATCCAGGCTGACTTTCCCTTGTCTGACTCTAGGCTGCCTAACTAGACTCCAGCAAACAGGCAGCATGTTGAATTCTCAGAATAAACATGTTGTGATGGCCCTTGCTCTTGGCATTCGGACAATTGTCCATTCTCAGTGCCTTGCCGTTATTTGGTCACAAAATTTATTTCCGTTCTTAAAAGAGCAGGCACACTCCCTCCAAGCAGGGAAAGAATATACGTATGAATTGGACCTTTTGATGGGAGGGGGTGTTCTGGGCACAAACAGCTACTCCAGCAGGGCCCAGGTGGTCAAGCAAGACTGCCTGGAAAACGGGTGCTCTCAAGAGTGGAGGAAGTGAGCTCAGGGAAACTTGAGGGGGCTACCAGGGGAAGAGGACAGTAGCCAAGGAAGCCCTAATATGTGCGAGGCCTTGAGCAAATGTTTTTTTGCACAGCTCCTTTCTATACAAACAATTTGTTTAAAAAATGTATCACAAAATTCATGGGCCCATGTGGAATATAGTGATTCATTGATGGTGATTTAGAATGATGGCTAGGAAGGAGGTGCTGGGACTGTATTTATTATCCTGTAAGGGCACATGAAGATTCTTGGTAGTATCCAGACACCATCTCTTCCAGTTCAAGTCTAAGAATCATCCCTTCATGTTTTTTTTTTTTACTATAAAATGTGCCATTATTGCTTAATTTCATATTTCCCACTGCCAAAAAAGCTATGGTATTTGGAACCTGTTAGTACTGAAGCAATATATCCTAACTTTGAAGGCTTCTAATACATGTATTTAATACTTGGTATACATTATTCGTGATGCTGCATCATCCATGAGTGCTGGTCTCGATACATGAGGGTGCGAACCAACACTTGGGTCCACATCATGCAACTCAAGCCCAAGCATCTGCAGCAGACTATTGGTAGCTCAGAGTCCTAAACTCACCCTGGTTTCAGTGTGGGCAAGAGTCACCAAAATCAGCACGCCAACACCATTTGGGCAGCCCAACCTCACACAAACTGGTGAAAGAAATTCTGCTAGCAAGAATAAGTTCCTTGCCAGGCTGTCCTCCCAGAACCAGAATTGACCATGAGACTCCTGAGTGGGTCCATATATGTAAGTCCTGGAGCTCCTTAAGGCATCTGGTCAACCTGTGTGTTGGGGGGGGGTGGTAAGACAGAAAGCTGAAGAGGTCTTCAAAGAGAAGAAGACTCACAGGGGATGGACTTGGTCTGGGAGTGCATCATCCTGCCTGGATGGCACTTCTGGTTTTGGCCAGTCTCAACCACTGGAGTGAAGCTTAGAAAACTTCAAGGTAGAAATTTCTAGCTAACAGGACCCACATGGGGGCTGGTCTGAATTGGAGCACCCTTCCAAGGTGGCATTGTTGGCCTTGGAGGGGTACTTGGAAAAGTTTGAGAAATACTGATCCAAAATGCAGCACTCCTCGAGGTACAGGGTCTGGAGCAGGAGACCTCTTACCTAGATCTAATGATGGTACTACCACTAGCCCCTGGATATTATTCACTAAGACTTAACAGTAGAGCAAGAAAGTGGGATAGATACCGAGCCAATGAATTTTCCATCCACTATCCATTCGGCACCCCTACACCTACCCATCCATTAAACAAATGTTTATTGAGTACATACATTGTGCCAGTATTGTTTTAAATTAAAGAGAAATAGAACTGGGTTTTCCTAACCATTATCCACCCCAAACTAGTCCTGTATATTTTGAAAAAGAAGAAAAAAATTGGCTACAGATGACATACTTCTCATATATCTGTTAACAACTTAATTATGGCTCTTGAAAGTGTTTTAATTATTATGAATGTGTACAATTTACCTCAAAACTCAGTGGCTTAAAACACTGAAAATATTTACTTGCTCTGCTCTTTGGTCTGCATTATCTTTTTTCTATTCTGCTTGGTGTCACATAGGCTGGTGTGAAAGCTGGGGACTGGAATCATCTGAAGGCTTCCTCATTCACATATCTGGCAATTTAATGTTGCCAGCTGAGACATTAGCTCAGACTGTCAGCGGGAATACCTCCATGTGGTTTCTTCATGTGGCCTGGGCTTCCTACTGACATGGTGACTGGGTTCCAAGGATGAGTGAGTATTTCAAAAGAGGATAAACTAAGTGGAAGCTGTGTCCTCTTTACGACCTAGTCGCTGAAGCCACATAATATTCCTTCTGCCACATTGGCCAGAACAGTCCCCTGGACTGAAGGGAAGGGAACATGGGTCCCATTTCTCAGTGAGAAGAGTGTTGGCTATATTGTAAGAACTGTGGGATGGGTTTTGTATATCTATCTATCTATCTATGTGGCCAACTTTGGGGGGAAAAAGGTAATATAACTCCATTTTTCCTTTTTCGAATGCAATGCCTTTTAATACACAGTAAATAAGTACACAATACAAAGTGATATTTTGACATAACAGTTTCAGAGGAAGACATTCCCCGAATTTTTTCTGCCCCTCTAGTTAGAAATTATGATGTGGAACATGTTTGAATTGGGCACTGTGTTTGAAGAAACTATAAAGTTTCCCTCTGTGTAGCATTTCATGTTTCATCAATCTGTTGCACAGTCTGAAACACTTTCCTCATATGTTTCAAAGTGTTGTTTGGCCTTTTTTCCCCCTCACAAGTGTGTCTATGTGTGCAGGTTATAACTTTATTCTTATGTTGGTTTAAGTGAAGCTCTCAAAAATTAAAAAAAAATGGTAAAGGAAAAGGTGCAGAACTCTATTACCTTTAAAGAATGACTCCTGGGGCGCCTGGTTGGCTCAGTCAGTAGAGCATCTGACTCTCGATCTCAGGGTCATGAGTTCAAAGCCCCACATTGAGTGTGGAGCCCACTTAAACAAAAAAGACTCTTGCATCTTTTCTCCACCAGCCCCCACTAAATATTTAATTTTATCTTCCATCCAGCACAATAGTTCTTAACTGCATTTTATGTAAAAGCCATACTCTTGACTTAAAATTATTTGCTTATATAATTTTTTGCATTATTTCATTGATATATTTTTCTGTTAAAATATTTTGGTGTCGGTTGGAAATGAACATATTTTTGTGTTCCCATGAAAAGTAATGGAAATATATATTCCTTCGTTTAACAGCTTTCACTTAGGAGTCAGAATTTTCAGAAATGAATTGAAGTCACCAGGAGAGAGATTAGATGTATTTTCATCCTCTCCCTAAGAGCTTTCAGACAGCTTCCTAGTCCTGTGTCTGTCACCTTTCCAATTCCCATCATTTGTTAATCTTTCAATCCGTCACCCTCATTATCAGCCCCTTATCTATTACAGGTATTCAATATTTATTAGGTTAAAAATGAGTCTGGTTGAAAGTAATATATATAATTCAATAAACTCTGATATAAACAAGATTTTCCCCATCTCATAAAACAGGAAGGCAGTCCAGGGTTTGTGCAGCTGCTTGAGTATGTCCTAAAGAACCAAGCTTCGGGGACACTTGAGTGGCTCAATTGGCTGGGCGTCTGCCTTTGGCTCAGGCCACGATCCTGGGTCCTGGGATTGAGTCCCACGTCTGGCTCTCTGCTCAGTGGGAGATTTTGTAAACATTACCTCTTTCAATTCTTCCTCTCTCTCTGCCTGCTGTTCTGCCTACTTGTGTGCACTTGAGTGCGGGCATCCCCTCTCTGTCAAATAAATAAAATAAAATAAATAAATAAAATATTAAAAAAAAGAACTAAGCTTCTTTTATCTTTCTGTTCCACCTTCCTTAGCATAGTCCTCCTCATGGCCTCGAGATGACTGCAGCACCTCCAGGTGTCATGCCTGAATTCCATGAATGAGGTAAGGGAAAGGTGAAGATCACAAATCTCCAAAGACTTCCTTTTTATTCTGGAGGGTAGGATCTCCCTTCGGACTTCTGTCTATATCCTATTGGCCAGGAACTTTGTTGCCACTCCTAGCTGCAAGAGAGGTTGGAAATGGTATGCTTTGCTTTCCAGTCTCTGTAGTTCTGAAAGGCAAGGGATAGGAGGTTGGAATAGCTATCGAGTGAGCCTCTTGCAGTATTTGCCACACTGTGTTTAATTGAAATGCGTTGATTTGGGGCGCCTGGGTGGCTCAGTTGGTTAAGCGACTGCCTTCTGCTCAGGTCACGATCCCGGAGATCCATGTTTGGCTCCCTGCTCCGTGGGAAGCCTGCTTCTCTCTCTCTCACTCCCCTTGCTTGTGCTCCCTCTCTGGCTGTGTTTCTCTCTGTCAAATAAATAAAATCTTTAAAAAAAATGCATTGATTTGATCCATAAAGTGTCCTGGATATAGTCCCATTCCTGTCCCGGAACACTCTCCTTGTTCCATTTTCTTCTAACAACTTTCCTGGAGTAGGATTTGGGAGGGGTGGCAAGGTCTTGAAGAAACACTCTTATCTTTTTATGAGAATATCAGTTCCCACGGTCTCTTCTAACTGAAGGTAAGGAGGCACCAGCGTTTTCTCTGTTCTCTTCAGCCCTTTTCAGACAACCATGCCTTCAGCACTATTCAACACCTTGGTCCCGTCTTCTCTAAATATCAAGGAGAGTCTCAAGGCCGTGGCTTCCCACCTCTTCTCTTTCAGCCCAAACTTCCCCCTTTACAGTCCCAAGGCACTTGAGCTGTACCTATTTAAGGGTATTTATTATTTTCTTTGTTGAGGCTGAAACCAAATTATTGAAAGAGGTAATGTTTACAAAATCTATGGTGCATCGTAGGTGCTCAGACCGGTATCTCCTGCTATTATTATTACTATTTGTCTTCTCGTCTGTCAGACTCATCTCCTTAACCAGAGGCTGTGATGTCTGATTCATCTTTGTCGTCTGATCCTGGCCTGGAATTGGGCTTTTTTTTTTTTTTTTTTAAGATTTTTTTAATTTATTTGACAGAGAGAAACACAGCCAGAGAGGGAACACAAGCAGGGGGGAGTGAGAGAGGGAGAAGCAGGCTTCCCGCTGAGCAGGGAGCCCGATGTGTGACTCGATCCCGGGTGTCCGGGATCATGACCCGAGCCGAAGGCAGTCGCTTAACCAACTGAGCCACCCAGGCGCCCCTTGGGCATTTTTTATAGTTAACGCTATGCCCAGGTACTAAGGGGGCAGCAGGGAAAGGGCAACACTTCAAAGGAAAGGTGCTGTAATGGTGAGATGTGAGAAACTCCTAGAACCTGGGTGGGAGCCAGAATCTTGCAGAGAAGTCCTTTACTCCGTCCCCACCGAAAACACGCGAAGTCTGGACTGATTCACATGCACGCAGGTGGAACAACCCCTCCGCGTTATTGGGATGGGGTAAATGCAGTCGTCACTTCACTCCTCCCAGTCCACTCGATCCGGAAAGGAAGGAGGGACTATGCTCCGCGCGGCGATCTGGGATAGCTGCGCAGGCGCAGCTTCCGGCGCCCTGTCTCGGGAATTATTTGACGCCGCGGCTTCGGACCCGCAGAAGTCTCTGATCAGGCGCGCCGCGCAGGCGCGGTGGTCAACTCGGTTCGGGGAGTTATTTGACGCTGTCGCCCCCGGCAGTCGGAAGTTGCCGGAGCGGAGCCCAGCCGGCTGGCCCGACCGGCCTTCGTCGTCCCCGGGCGCCCTCGAAGAGTCGCGGACGAGTGGACTGACCGACCGCCTGAGGATAGCCGGCCTGGGCAGCAAAAGCGCCGGCACTATGGCGCGGGTGGCGTGAGGCGGAAGGCCGGACGCGGCCGGCGGCGGCGCCCGCCCCAGCGATGCGGGCCCCGCCCGTCGCCTCAGGTAACCGGACGGCCCTCCCCGTCGCGGCCGGAGCCTCCCCGTCTCCTCCCCTCCCGGCGGTCTCGAAACGGCCAAATCTTGTTTTCCGGGCCCGGGTGCCCCAGGGGCCCTGCCTTTGGAAGCACGTCTCTACCTTTCTCGGGCGACCCGCGGGGTCTGGCGGAGCCTGGACCTGACTCGGGGTGGGGGGGCGGGGAGTCGGCGGCATCTCTTGGGTCTGTTCCGATCCGGTCTAGTCCTTGGGAGCTGCCTGGGCAGGGCGACGTGCTCTCTTGGCAACCTGGGGGAGGGGGCGGGTCTGGCGCGGAGCTAGACAACTTCTGGCGAGGAATTTGGTCCAGCCGAAGGATTCCTTGAGTTGCTGCCGCCCTGTAGGGACGATGCTACCCATTGCACAGTGACAGTCCGGTGAGGAAGAGTTAATAACGAGAATAAACAACTAACCCTTGTTAAGCGCTCACTATACGCCAGGCATTGCGCCAGGCCATTAGGTTCACCACATCTAACTTCACAAGCTTGTAAGGTAGGATGGTTATCCCCATTTTACTGACGATGCAATTGAGGCTCTGAATGGTTTGGTGACTTACTTGCCCAAGGTCACAAAGCTGGTAATTTGGACCCAGGCAGCCTGACTCCAGATTGAAGTTCTTAACAATTAGGTCAGTGGCTCTCCAACTTTGCTGCACGTTAAAGTCACCTGGGGCCGCTTTTAAAGATTCCCAAACCTAAGGCAGAACATCCAGACTGATTAAATCAGAATGTTTGGGGGAAAAGGGGGGGGAGCCAGACATCATTATTTTTTTAAGGAGCCCCATGTGATTACACTGTGTAGCAAATTTTGGGAACTGCTGGGGTGGACAGTCCTGTATCTCAGAGGCGTTTCAGTGCGTCTTCTGTTTACGTGTGTAGTAGAATCATCTGGGAGTTTGTTAAAAATGCAAGTTGCACTTGCAGAGGTGGTATCTTTAGGCCCAGTGACTACTCCACTTTGTGAAAGGCACTTGGATGAAAAGTAATTTTCTTTACAGGATTTCTGAGTTGCTATACATTTACAGTCTATACATTTCATGTAAAACTGTTTGCAGTTTTCCTTGATATACAGTACTCATGGGTCTAGTGTCTTTAACTTCTGGGTTGTCTTCACATGTGCTCTTCTTCTGCCTAGGCTATCCTCAATGCTTTGTCACCATTCCACCCAAATGCACACTGCTCTCTCTTATTTTCTTTTTTTAATTTTATTTATTTGACAGAGAGAAACACAGCCAGAGAGGGAACACAGCAGCAGGAGAGAGAGAGGGAGAAGCAGGCTTCCCGCCGAGCAGGCAGCCCGATGTTGGGCTCGATCCCGGTGCCGGGATCATGACCTGAGCTGAAGGCAGAGGCTTAACCACTGAGCTACCCAGGCGCCCCTTCTGCTCTCTCTTATACATGTGCACAAAGCTTTTTCTTCCAGTCTCTGGCTGCCGAACTCCCAACATGCCCTTCAGGATGCCTATGTCTATGACACTTAATCACCTTGGGTTGTTCTTTTTTTTTAAAGATTTTATTTATTTATTTGACAGAGAGAAACACAGTGAGAGAGGGAACACAAGCAAGGGGAGTGAGAGAGGGAGAAGCAGGCTTCCCGCCGAGCAGGAAGCCCGATGTGGGGCTCGATCCCGGATCTCCGGGATCATGACCTGAGCCGAAGGCAGTCACTTAACCAACTGAGCCACCCAGGTGCCCCACCTTGGGTCGTTCTTATACGCTCTTCAGCATCATCATAATGGAATTTACCAATTCTTTTCTGTGTTGCATTTCTGTCTCTTCTACTGGATTATGAGCAACTTGAACTATATAGATAGATATCTCTCTTCCTTCCAGTGTTTTGATATAGACTTACATAGGTTTTACTGATTGGCATGTTTGAGTCTCTTCTATGTCTTAGACTTCATGCTGCAAACAGATATCTCTATTTCCCCTCTTGCAAAAGGTGTTTGGTAGTTCTTAGCCTATAGAGTTTTTTGGGTTTTTTTTTTTGATTGGAAACACTCTAGTTAGGCTTATTAATTTATCCAGCCAGCAGTTGGACAAACACAGTAAGTTCTTACACTGGCAAGGCACTGTGTAAGATGATATGTAATTAGCATTGGTCAGTTTTTTTTTAATCTTATTTATCATAAACAGATATGATCACTTCTGCAGTGGAGACCTTTAGTTGTCCTTAGGCCTTTGCATACATTCCCCACCTTGTCCAAAATAGTTTAGTTGTCATTTACTAAATGTTGTTATTACCTCATTGGTACTTGGTAAATGCTAGTAGATGGAATTGGCCATTGGTAGTAGTTCATCTGGTTCACTAGGGGAGATGACATAAGCAGTACTTAAGGAAGATTAAAACCTTGATGTCAGAGGATTTGACACTTAGTATATATTTACTGTAGAATGCCTGAACTGCTATTGCTCAACTTATTTACAGATTTTAAAGAAAGGCAGGCCAGTAATTCAGATTGTATTTGTTCTTGGCTGGTCTTCAAACCATGTAACGTTTATAAAAGGGAATGAGTGAATGTGTATGTGAAGGTCATTATGAAGAGGTTTTTGGACATTAAAGTTTTTTTTTATAGCACTTAAATATTGTGAAGTATTTGGACTAATAAAAATGTGTACATTTTATATAAAGACATTTTTTACAGGATAAAGATTGTTATAGAAAGATTCTCTTGGTCCCATTTTGGACTGTTTTGTCAATTTTTAGGCTAAAGCTAATAGATAAATTGATGGGACAGTTCTTGTTAAGTTCAGATACTCAAGAAACTTGCCCTTGTTTCTCTCTGATCAGATATGGACAGAGTATCCAGTTCTGGCCTCAGCACATGGAAGAAATTCAATCTTTAAGCCTGAGGTTTATTCTGTAGTTGATACCCAAAGGTGAAATATTTCACGTGTTCATTAAAGACCAAAAGTGGCTGCAGTCAAGATAGCCTGAGACTTAGAAATGGATTCTCTTTAACTTGAGATACTCATCAGTGTTAGCATATGTGTTTTCTGACATGTGTAAAGACCTTTTAGATAGGGGCACCTGGGTGGCTCACTCATTAAGCATCTGCCTTTGACTCAGGTCATGATCCCGGGATTGAGCCCTACATTGGACTCCCTGCTCCTCGGGAAGCCTACTTCTTCCTCTCTCATTTCTCCTGCTTGTGTTCACTCTCTAGCTGTGTTTCTCTTTGTCAAATAAATAAAATCTTTAAAAAAAAAAAGACCTTTTGGGTAGAATACACGATTTCTTTTGGTACAGGATGATTAAAGTTTTAGAATTAAAGTACATGGAGTTTAATCCTAACTTTTTAGATGTGAAGAAAGTAGGTAATGTGCCCAAGACTACATGATTAGGTTCAGGGGTTAGAAAGCAGGCTCCCTCCTCTGCATGTAGTATTTTCTTCCACTTCCATACCCCACTTCTCTATCTTGTTTGCTATTGGTGTGTGTGTGTATGTGTGTGTGTTTTGGTATGGGGGAAAAGACAGAGTAGCCTGTGTTTGAATACTCAATTAGATATATAGTGAATGCTTGTTGTGTGACATGTGCTTTACATACTGAGGATTCCAAGATAAGATGCAGCTTCTGTCCTCAAGGAGTCTATAGTCTAGTTAGGGTTGTAATAAAGATAGAAGTATAGTATCTAAGGCAGTTCTGCTGGGTAGAATTTTCTGCAGTGATGGAACTATTCTTTTTTTTTTTCCCCAAATAAATTAAAAAAAATTTTTTTTAACCTGTAATGTATTATTTGTTTCAGGGGTACAGGTGTGTGAATCATCAGTCTTACACAATTCACAGCACTCACCATAGCACATAGCCTCCCCAGTGTCTGTCACCCAGCCACCCCATATCCTCCCCCATAGCAACCCTCAGTTTCCTGAGATTAAGAGTCTCTTATGGTTTGTCTCCCTTCCCTCTCCCATCTTGTTTCATTTTTCCCTCAAACTAGTCTGTCTCTGTACTGTCCAGTATGGTAGCCCTGAGCCACATGTGAGTACTGAGCACTGGAAATGGAAGGTGTGTAAATGAGGAACTGAATTTGTAATTTAAATGTAAGTAGGGGGCACCAGGGTGGCTCAGTCGTTGGGTGTCTGCCTTTGGCCTGGGTCATGATCTCGGAGTCCCAGGATCAAGCCCCACATCGGACTCCCTGCTCAGCAGGAAGACTGCTTCTCCCTCTCTCACTCTCCCTGCTTGTGTTCCCTCTCTAGCTGTGTTTCTCTCTGTCAAATAAATAAATAAAATCTTTAAAAAAATGTAAGTAGTTATATGTAGTTATGGCTACTGTATTGGACAGAGCAGGTCTGAAGCATAAAAGATGAAAAGTGTGGTGGTGCTGGTTGGGGGTGGGCAGGGTATTCATAGTATTCATGCTTTTTTTCCTTGTTTAAACAGACTAGCGAAAACTACCTGTTTACCCTTTTGGGGAGGAATACAGGCACAACCTGTCTTTCTTGTGATTCAGGTGTCTGATAGGATCCCCAACAGAATCTGGTGTATAGGTGAATACATTTCTTTTTGATGAAACTTGATTGATAATTCACCTTGTAGGGTCAGTGGGACTACAGAAATGTGAACTATAATCCTTTTGTCTTTATTTATCATAAAGTTATATGGGTGACCTTGAGAGCAATGTGTGCTTTAAAAGCCAGCATTGTTCATTTATTTACTCAGTGTTTTGGCACCCCGTACCCTATTTTTCCTAAGAGAAAGAAGGCATGCCTGATAAAGTGTACTTTGCCTTTGTACATCTTAAAGTATGTTGACTTACGTCACTTTATTTGATCCTTCCCCCAAGTTACTTTAGGTACTGCAGGTGTTCTCCCTGTTTTGCAGGTGAGGAAACTATGAAAAAGAAATGCCAGGTGACCTGTCCAAGGTCATAATGGTGAGGTATGGAGTCAGAACAAAAGGGAAGAGTAATGGACTTTGGAGCAAAAGGTGGAGTTTATTGTCCCAGTTCTACTGTCATTTGATGTGGCTCTGAAAAAGTTACAGCCAAAAAAAAAAAAAAAAAAGAAAAAGTTACAGCCTTTTTTGTTTCCTCACCTAGTGTATAGTACATCTATTTTACTGAACTTTCTAGGCTTGTTATTAGAATAAAATGAAATAACATGTGAAAGTTCTTTTAAAATGATCGATTTTACAAAGGTCTGTTGTTATCAAGCAAGATCTCTAGTAGTTTTTCTCTTGTTTGATGCATACTTCAAAACTCATCATGTCAGTTAATCATGTTAAATACTACGGTGCTCTGGTGTTCTCATAGATTTCTCTTGTCTTCCTCCCTGTAAAACCTTCCCTTAGGTAGCCTTCGTGTCCTGTTTATATCTGTACCTATACCTGAGACAATACCTGACACATAGCAGGCGTTTAATAAATATTTATTTCATGAAATCACCGATGTCTGGATTTACTTTATGATGTTTTTAAAAATCGTTCTCTGTAATTAGATGTGAAGCTTCTGGGGAACAGGGATCTTATTTATTCACTGTTATTATTCCCTGTGCATGGTGTATGGAAGGCATGCAATAAATATTGGTTGAGTCAGTTGATGTAATTAATGTCAGACTGTGGTCTTAGTGCGTCTACCACTACCACTATATTGATCATTTTGGTAATCTGTCAGTTAGACCACACCTTCATGTTACTTTGTGGTGGAACCTACAAACCATAAGCTGTTACCAGCACACAGTCACCTGATCCTAGAAACCTCCTGGAAGAGTACCTACAAAATGGACACATGTAGAGTTGGGAAGAAATTAATCTGCAGGGGAGCATTGTCATCCTGTTCTCCTTCCTCCAGTCATATTTCTGGGGACTTCTCTGATAGTAGCTCAGGGTGATAGCTGACCTAGCCTGTTTGGGGAAGAGACCCAAGATCCTTAACTTAGCAGTCAGATACTTAATTATCTGACTTCAGTTATGTCTTCATTTCTCACTGCAGTGCGCAGTCTTCCCTGCCTCAACCCCATCCTTCCCTCCCTCCCTCTTCTCAGTATATTGGCTACACTGGAGTTTACTTTTCTATTGTCCCTTCAGCCTGTTTTGGACACTTACGCCAAATTCCAGTTCCTACTGTATCATTTTTTTTTTTAAAGATTTTATTTATTTGACAGAGAGAAACAGCCAGAGAGGGAACACAAGCAGGGGGAGTGAGAGAGGGAAAAGCAGGCTTCCTGCTGAGCAGGGAGCCCGATGTGGGACTCGATCCCGGGTCTCCGGGATCATGACCTGAGCCGAAGGCAGTTGCTTAACCAACAGAGCCACCCAGGCACCCCATACTGTATCATTTTTATGATAAAGTTAATATTCTCTCATTCTCTGCCCCAGTTTTTACTAAATTAATTATAAATCTCCAATCCTAGCATTCATACTCATTTTTAAAATTGGTCACTGTTTATCTTTGGAATCCTACCCTTCTACATACAACTTTCTTTTCTGCCACTCTAGGTTTTTAGTTTCTGGTGCTGTTTTTTTGCTATTTGAAGCAAATACCCTTCCTCATTTATTTTTCTTTCCTACCCACCTCTTTTTACTCTCACTCTTATTCACTTAATTTTCTTATCTCTGTTAAAATTATAACCTTCTTTCAATACCCTATTCATTCTTCTCTGATCTTATCCTGTTGTTTTCCAACTTAGCCCTTCTTTCAATCAAAAGTAATCTCCTCTGAACTTCCACAATGTCTTGCCTATAGCTTACCATAATAGGTTTAGTTACTATCCATCATCTCCTATAGATACAATAAAAAGAAAAAAAAATTTCCTTGTGATGAGAACTCTCAGGATCTGCTCTCTTAGCAGCTTTCCTGTATGTCATACAGCAGTGTTAACTATAGTCATCACGTTGTACATCATATTCCTAGTGCCTGTTTATCTTGTGACTGGAAGTTTGTGCCTTTTGACTACCTTCCTCCAGTTTCCCCTTCGCAAAGCCTCCATCACTGGTAACTACAAGTCTGATCTCTTTTCCTATGATTTTGGTAGGGTATTTTGTTTGTTTTTTAAGATGCCACATATATAGTGTTTGTCTTTTTTTGTCTAGTTTCACCTAGCATACTGCCTTCAGGGTCCATCCATGTTGCAAATGGTAAAATTTTCATGTTTCTTTGTGGCTAAATAATATTATATTATACACACACACACCCCACAACTTCTTTATCCATTCATCCATCAGTGGACACTTAGGTTGTTTCCATGTATTAACGTTGCTATGAACATGGGTCAGGTATCTTTTTGAATGAGCATTTTAATTTCCTTTGGATCTATTCCCAGAAGAAGAATTGCTGGATCATATGCTAGTTCTTTTTTAATTTTTTGAGGAAACTTCATTCCTTTTTCTCTAGTGAGTGTACCAGTTTACAATCCCACCAACAGTGTACAAGGATCCCCTTTTCTCCACATCTGTGCCAGCATTTATTATGTTTTTTTAACGATGGCCATTTTAACAGGCATGAGGTAATATCTCATTTTGGTTTCAATTTGCATTTCCCTAATGACTAATGTTGAGCACCTTTACATATATCTGTTGTCCATTCATATATGTTCTTTGGAAAAATGTCTGTTCAGATCCTTTGTCCATTTTTAATTAGATCATTTGGAGGTTTTTGCTGTTGAGTTGTATGAGTTCTTTGTGTGCTTTGGATATGAACCCCTTATCACATACATGGTTTGCAAGTATTTTTTCCCTTTCAGTAGGTTGTCTTTTTGCTTTTTTGATGGTTTTTTTGCTTTGCAAAAGCTTCTCAGTTTTTCATTTTGTTGCTTGTGCTTTAGGTATGATTTCCAAAAAATTCCATTACCAAGACCCATGTCAAGGAGCCTTTTCCCTATATTTTCTTCTAGGAGGTTCATGTTTAACAATTAAGTCTTTAATCCATTTTGAGTTAATTTTTGTGAATGGTATAAGATAGAGGTTGTTTCATTTCTTTTTACATGTGAATATCCAGTTTTCCCAGCACCATATATTGAAGAGACTGTCTTTTCTCATGTATTTAACATTTTGAAATACGGACTACAGAAGTGTATATATAGTTCTTGTGATTGTTCCTGGTAGCAGTGTGTGGTATCAATCGCTCAGATACCACCAGTGGCATAGCCTTTGGTGATGTGATTTTTCTGAAATGGTCAACAATTTTTTTTTAAACAATTCTTGGTATGGTAAGGTTCTAAACACAAGAGGTCCAGTCCTTTCACAGTTTACACAATTAATTGCATTACTGGAAAGTTCAGTGTATATTAAAATAGCACAAAATATTTTATATTTTTGTATAAAATGGAGTTACATTTCTAGCCTTAGATAGTTAAGGACGTAATGATTTTCTTGAGGACATTTGATAGTCATGTGAAAGTACCATAATTGTTCATTGTGCAGGACTGTCTCCTACATTGCAGGATGTCTAGATTTCCTGCCTCTGCCCATAAATACCACACACCTATCATTGTGTTAACCAGAAGTGCACTTAGTATTTCCAAAATGCCCGCTAGGAGGCAGTTCTTTTGTACTGAAAACCATTGACTTAAATTCTTGAGTGTGTCTTGTTGGCCTTACCTCCTAATCAGAATTGAGTTTTATCACTTATTTTGCTAGTGTATTAGGTGCAAAACAATATCTTTGTTGCTTTGATTTGTTTTTTTATTTATGTCTGTTTCCAATGTTTCTCTTCATTGTTTTATTTAATTTGCCTGTAATTATAACGCACATCTTTGTCTTAATACTTTGTTTTTGTTAGAATTCAGCATGTTTTTTTCTGTTATATACATTTTAATAGTTAAGTTCAACTTTTCCACTGTACTTTTTCTATACTTTTCTACTTGCATGTTTCATTTTCTTAAATTTTATTATTTAAAAGTACATTTAAAGAATTAAAATTTCTTACATTTAAGTCTTTAAGAATTTAAGAGCTATTAAACCTGGTTTGATTGGTTTTTCACAGTGTTGTTTTGTTGTTGTTGTTTTTTAAGATTTTATTTATTTATTTGACAGAGAGAAGCATAGCTAGAGAGGGAATACAAGCAGGGGGAGTGAGAGAGGGAGAAGCAGGCTTCCCGCCAAGTAGGGAGCCCAGTGTGGGGCTTGATCCCGGGACTCCAGGATCATGACCTGAGCCGAAGGCAGTCACTTAACCAACTGAGTCACCCAGGTGCCCCTGTTTTGTTGTTTTTAAAGAATAATACTCCTGTCTTTTTTTCAGAATTGAGAGGGATAACAGCCGTTTCTTAAAAATGCTTATTCCCAGGCCCCAAAGCAGACCTATACAGAATTTCAGTTTCAGGTGATACAGGGCCTGGAGATATGCAGCTGCACCACCACCACTCTGCCCCATTCCTCCATGATTCTTCTATGTGCAGTGGAGTTTGAAAGTTAGGTTGTCTTTTTTTTTTTTTTAAGATTTTATTTATTTATTTGACAGAGAGAGATCACAAATACGCAGAGAGGCAGGCAGAGAAAGAGGGGAAAGCAGGCTCCCTGCCGAGTAGAGAGCCCGATGTGGGACTCGATCCCAGGACCCTGAGATCATGATTTGAGCCGAAGGCAGATGTTCAACCCTCTGAGCCACCCAGGTGCCCTCTATCTTTGTTTTTTTTTTTTTTTTTTTTTTTTTTTTGCCTTAAAACTTTTTTTCCTCTAATAGTGTGTTGTCTGGAATGCATACTAAATAGTAATTAAATATTCTTTAGGTATTTGGAAAATATCTAACTACATTTTAAAAAACGAATAGCGTAGGGGCACCTGAGTGGCTCAGTTGATTGAGCGTCTGCCTTTGGCTCAAGTCATATCCATTCCTGACTCTGCTCAGGGGAGTCTGCTTCTCCCTCTGACCATTCTGTCTCTTGTGCTCTCTCACTTTCTTTCTCAAAGAAATAAATAAAATCTTTAAAAACAATTAAAAAAAACTAATAGCATAAAACAAATGGACATTTTCCAATTTTATTTGTGTATGGCATGCAGAATTTTGGACATACCTCATTGGAATAAAGGGAACTTTCTAATGTCTTCCTGTTTCCCACTGGTAAACTTTAACATTTAACTGAAACATTTATTTAGTATCTACTGCATGCTAGGAAGTAGTCAGACTTAGGAAGTGAGATTTCCACTCAGAAAGGTTGACACTCTTGTGGTGAAGATCTCTTTACACGGTTAGCAAACAAGTTAATGTGAAGCTTGATATGATCAGCCTGTAACAGGCACACGGAAAAGGGGTGATTTGAAGAGTGTAGAAAAGCCTTACCAAAGGGAGGACATTTGTGCTGTTCCTCGAAGGAGTAGTATTTCATAAAGTGGATCAGGGTGGGGCATGGCAGTGTAGTCAGTAGGAGTAGTGTAAGCAGTAGTATAGGGTATGAAAAACCTTGTTGGGTTGAGTGATCCATCAGTAAGGATCACTCAGTATCACTGTGGATCACTAAGGATCCGTCAGTAAAGGATCAGTGATCCTTTGTGGCCATAGCTGCAGGGAAGGGTACATGTGGGAAAGTGACAACAGAAGATGAGGCTGGGAAGGTGGAATAAACAGTTTCAAGATTCCTAGCAAGGTTTTGTTTATTTTTTTAATTGTGTAAAATCATCTTAAATTTTATATAGAAGAATACATACATAATAATTTGGTCTGAGAACAGCCAGTAAAGTTTTGAAAAAGAATAGGGGAGGTAGAGGGGGCTTCCTTTTCAGATCTTAAAACATTCTATAAAGGCACTGAATTTAAATCATTACGGTATTGGCATGGGAATAGATAAATAGTTGAATAGAACAGATTCATAAGTAGATTTCTATATAAATGAGGATTTAGTATATGACAAATTGGTGTTTCAGTTGGTGGGAAAGGATGTATGTTTAATAGATGATGATGGTACAACTGACTGTACATTTATAAGAAAATAAATTGCACCTTTCCTATACCATTTACAGAAGTAAATTCCAGATGAATAAACTTTAAGTGTGAAGAAATAAACAGTTGTTTTGCAGGAAATCTAGGCGACTACATATACACTTTAAGGTTAAATTTTCAACTTTTGGACCTAGTCCTATAATAAATGTATTTTACACTGTGACCCAGAAATATGGACGTATAAAAAGTGAAACAAATTTCACAGAATGTTGTTTACCTTTACTATGTGTGATGCCTTTGTTGTATTTCTTATTCCAGGTAATTAAAAACAAAAATATTACCTATTACATTTATTTCATGACCCACAGTTCAGAAAACACTGATAGAGGAGATGGAAGGCAGAAACCACCTAAGCCAGACTCACGCTGTAAAATATAAATATGTGATTAGAACAATGAAATTTCACTTCATACCTATCAAATTGGCTAAGAAAGAAAGAAAAAAGCAATTCCTGGCAGGAGATGGGGAGTGAGAGGAGGGAAGGGCTCTCATCCATTCCTGATGTACATGGAAGTTCTTGCAGCTTTTTTTGGGAAGCAATCTGGCAAGACCTATTAACATTAAAAACAAATGCCCTTTGATCCAGTAGTTTCATTCTTGGGAACTTGTTCCATAGAAATTAAAAGACCAGTGTTTATATGAATAAGCATATTTATTGCATCATTTCCTGGTGTCAAGAAAATGGGAAATGAAGTAAATACACATGTTGGGAGACTGGTTGAGTAAGTTATACTACACACATGCCGTGGAATGTTACACAGCCATTAAAAAGAATCTGTTATTAGTTAGAAGGATGTTCATGAGGCATTGCTGAATGGAAAAAAAAGATACAGGAAAGTGTACAGTGCCTATCTATGCATGTATATAAATTATTTTAATATGATTGAGTTAAGGTAGAGCAAACACAAGGAAACGTTAGGTTGTTGGCATGGATTATCTGTGTAGGGAAGTGAATTATTTGGACAGACATGAAGCCAAATAAAATGAAAAAGGTAAAAAAAAAACACACTAAAACAAAAGTCCCTGTGGTATAATATTCTTGTGCATTTATGTAAGAAACTATGTATAGCATGTATATGTATATTGTACTGTGTGTGTACTGTGTATGTATGCACATATAAAATATGTTGACTATAAGACGTGAGAAAAAATGTGGTGCATGGGAATGTAAGTTGTCACCTGATAGGGGTGGCTCCCCGTCAGAACTTTTCCCTTTTCCCCCCTTCCATTATTTTGGGAGGGCTGGGGAAGGCACCAGAATATCCTTGGGGGAATTCCTGATAAACCCAAGGAAACTGAGGCATTCTTAATAGTCAGAACCACCCTTCCTTCAAATGGTAGGTACCTTATTAGATGCTGGCCCACCTCTCTAGCCTTCCCATTTTCAGGGCCTTTTTGTCTAGAGGAGGACATCGGCTCTCACAGGGTATGGAAAGGTACCAGGGCCCAGAGTCCATCAGATTCCCAAAGAAGCTGAGAATATTGAGTAGAGTTGGGGGGTAGGAGGTATGCAAGAAGGGAAGGGAATGTGGTGGGTTCCTTTTTATGGAAATGAAAAAGAAAGGTAGTTTGGGACCAGTCTGTGAATGACTTTGACTTTCATGCTAAGGAGTTTCATCTTTATTCTGTAGGCCTGTAATTCTCAAATGCCATATCCTCATGAAAAACACTGATACTTGTTGAACTAGAATGAGGTTTTTTAAGATAAAATTGAACAATGCTAGTATTTCCCAGTGTGAAGAAAAATTAGCTTAAGGGATAGAACTTTTGAAAGATTATGTGTACCCATGTATTTTGCTTAAACTTTGCTGGCTGGGCATACAGATTGCAGAACAAGTAGAAGTTGGAAGTTAACAGAAATTAATTGGGAAGAGCGAATCATCCTTGATTCTCTTCATGAGCATAGTGTTAATGATTTTAACATTTATATCGCATTCATACAGATATGTTTTCTGTGGCTGAAAGTTTTTCATTTGCATGGTAGACATAGATCATTTCATGGAGAATATACAGCACAGGGAGAAGCAGTACATGCATAGAGAATATATAGGATAGGGAGAAGATAGTGCATTCCATGGTTAAGAGAATGGTACCTAGAACCCAGTGGATACCCCTTCAAACCCAGCTCCATCATGTTATAGCTCTGAAGTCTCAGGTAAGCAGCAGACTTATGTCTCAGCTTTTTCATCTGTGAAGTAGCGATAGCATGCATTAATATTCATCATTAGTTTTTTTTCCAAGATATATTTATCTTTAGGGAGAGAGAGAGTGTGCGTGCGCGCACACACACATGGGGGAGGGGCGGAGGGCAAAGGAGAGAGAAAATCCCAAGCCGACTCCCTGCTGAGTGTATAGCCTCATGTGGGGCTGGATCCCATGACCTGAGCTGATAATAAGAGTTGGGAGATGCTCAGCTGACTGAGTCACCCAGACACCCCCGTTCATTGAGTTGTTTTAATGATTGTATGAGGGGCATATGGTAAATGCTTAGTGAGTGGAGCTCTTAATACATTTTCTGAAGAACACTGAACTTCCAGGTGTTCCATTACTAGAAATTTGTGTGTCACTGTTGCAGGGAATGAAATATTCACAAGGAATCTTACGTCTGATATGAAGACATCAGTGGGAAATTGCAGGGATATGTTTCTAGTTTGTAATAGGTACTTGGATATTGTTGACTGAAAAATTTGGATCTTGGAATAAACTCTTTCCTTTTTCTTCCCTTCTAGTTAGGGCCCTTCATTCTGCTCTCTTTTTATATCCTGGAACATAGAATGAGGAGGGCTCTCTCTCTTTTTTTTTTTTTTTAAGATTTTATTTATTTGACAGAGAGAAACACAACCAGAGAGGGAACACAAGCAGAGGGAGCGAGAGAGGGAGAAGCAGGCTTCCCGCTGAGCAGGGAGCCCGATGTGGGACTCGATCCCGGGTCTCCAGGATCATGACCTGAGCGGAAGGCAGTCGCTTAACCAACTGAGCCACCCAGGCGTCCCAAGGAGGGCTCTCTCTTGTTATGAGCACCAAATTGGATCATTTATCCCCCTCCACAGTGGCGTCTGTCCCAGTTCTGCTCCAGGGCTTCTCAGGCTCTTTTGGGGAGGTGCTCAGACAGCTGCTTCCCAGGGTCTGCCTTCCTACCTGATCTTGCCATGAGGCTGTTTGGGGACATTTTCAAAACACTTAGATGTATTTTTTTCTCAGTCTGCGTGGCAGTATGTTTGTGGCTGCTTTATCTTGCCATGTAGGGTAAATCTGTGTTTTACTTACTTTTATTAATTTGCAACAATGTAATTTAACAGTAAATCTGTTTTGTCTTTTCAGGTGCCATTTGGATAGTCCCTTAGCGGCACGATGTACTCTGAGTGGAGGTCACTGCATTTGGTGATTCAGAATGATCAGGGCCACACGAGTGTGCTGCACAGCTATCCAGAGAGCGTTGGGCGAGAGGTGGCAAATGCAGTGGTCCATCCCCTTGGGCAGGCCTTAGGTACCCCTTCAGTGGCTGGTAGTGAGAGTTTGTTAAAAACTGACAAAGAAGTAAGTGTTTCTTCATTTCATTCTACTGTATGAAAACAGAATTTTGTTACTGAAGTATTTATTTGACATTGTTCTTTTAATGGGTTTCTGTCCAATATCGTACAACAGTCTTAATTTTGACCTTTGTTTGGGTTGAGGGTTGGGGCTGAGAGTTTGTGGGGGATCAAGGAGTAGGTTGTACCATTGTGCTGCTGGCTCCTTATTATCAGACCCAATTCTCCACTAGAGCTGTGTGCCCAAGATAAAAGCTTAAGTGTCAGGCCCTTTCCCCTAAGCTCTGAGCCCAGTCTTCAGATTTTTATTCAGAGGTGTGTTTGGAAGGTCTTCGTTGCTACTCCCATATGGCCTTTAACTGAAGGCATATTTTGTGTCAAGTTTACAGACTACACTTATGCGCTGAACTTGAGGCCCTCCTGTGTCTCCATGTCTGCCTACCCTTACCTGACTCTCAGGTTTAAGAGTGCTGCAGAGCAGCTAAGCCCATATGGCTGTGAGCCCAGGTACTTGGAATGAGGGTTGTGTTTGCTGTCTCTAAAGATAAGGGCTCTTAGAATGGCTTGGCCTGGAAGTGGTCCTCTGTTCTTGGGTTCAGGTGACTAGGCTGAAGTGAAGTTTTCAGGGTCAGGTCATGAAGGGACCCTGAAAATGGAGGGATACAGGAACTTGCTAGTGTGATGTTTGGCTAAGATATGGGATTAGAGCTTTTCTCTGTGCTTGAGGGAGTTTATACAACCTTCAGACTTTGGGTTAACTTATTTTCCAGACCCCTTTTTTCTCCCCTTACTTTTTGATTTCTTTCTGATGGGTAGATTAGACTTAATCTAGATAGAAGACTGGCTACAAGACCAAAGCTTATAGCTCTAAAGGCAGTTTATTTACCCTCTGCAGGCCATGGGTTGCTGGAGGATGAAGCCCCTCAGTCTGAGGAGCGTTTCTCTCTTCAGACTACCTTAGCAGAGACTTACCCTGAGGACTAGCGCTTTCCCTGGTGCACTCCTCTTGGTGGGTCTGTAATTTTCTCCTGGCAAGAGATGGCATATGAGAGGTTAGAGGTGCTCTGGTGCAACTCTTGTTTGTTCTTCTTCCCTACCCTTAAGTACAAGAGAATAGTCCTTGAATCCAGTGACCTCTAGAATTACACAACTGAACTATTATGAAGGTATCACCAGAGATGTTTTCTCCTTTGTCTTTTCATCTGACAGTTACAGACTTGAAGTCCCTTTTAAAATCCCTTCTTATGCGTGGGTAAATTCCTCCCACCCTCCTATATTTGTCACAGCTTCACTGTGGTGTTATATAGCCTTTAAAGTTTATCACTGTTGTAGATAATATTGTATTATATTATCTATGTTATGTTGCTGCTACATGATTTTACTCTTTGTAGTTGTTTTTGAGCTTAAAATTTTCTCTACATGTATTTATCTTATCAGATTCAACTTTTGTTTTAACCTGAAGTCTTCATGAATCCTGAATTTCTGTCTAACAAGTTAGCTATCCATTTTAGCTTTATGATAGCTTAAATTATCGGTCAGCCTATAATCTGTTTTTCTGTCTTTTCCTAAGTTAAAATCTCAGCAGGGCCTTTGGCATGCCACTGGGCACCTTCTTCAAAATCATCTTGGTGCATTAACCCACTGTGTTCTCTCATCTTGTTTTTCAACCACTTATAAATCCAGCCTTTCTACCCTCCTCTGGGCCATAGGTCTCAATCTTGTCCAAAGGATATCCTGCATCTGACCACATTTCTTCCTAAAACCCAGGTCCCCCTTAGCCAGATAAGGCTATTGTTGGGGTATGGTGGGAGTAGTTTCAGATATCTAGCTGGAAGACTAGGGTCCAAGTTTTCAGTTTTACCATTTCCAAACCAGTGACAGGCCAAATTGCTTAATCTTCCTAAGCGTCAGCTTTCTTATTTATAAAGTGAGGATAATTTACCCTCTCACACAGGGCTATTTTGATGTTTAGATGATATTTATGAAAGTTGCTTTGTAAATTGCCAGGGTTATGCAATTGTCCACTGCCTTCACAGTAACCTTGTTAGTAAAGGAATGAAGCTTGTCTGGCATGACTTGTTCTTTTTGAGTAGGCTGGTTCCCAGTGATCATGCTTCTGTTTTATAAGTGCTCACTGATCATCTGCTTAGTAATTTGTCCCACAGTTTCGTCTGGGAGTCACTGAAACTTTCCAGTCTATAGTACCTGGAATATTGTTTCATCCTCTTTTGCAAATTATGCTATTTTCCCTCTCTGCATATTTCGTATTCATTCTTCATAACGGCAGGCAGTGGTTTGGTAGTCTCTTAGCCAAGTTCTCTCAGCCTCTGTGATGTCATGCAGATGGGTCAAGAGGCTGGCACTCACTTAGTGCAGCTAAGTGCCTTGTTAAGATCTTACCCAGCTTAAGTCCCTTCTCACACTTGTGTTTGTTCTTACCTTCCCATGTTAATTATTTTCTTTGGCAGAAAAAGTCACAGAATAAGAGTTGAGCAGGTCATATTCCTTCTATTTCTGTGCCTCCAGTCACTAGAGAAAATCAAGGTGGCCCACAATTGCTTTTTATTTCACATAGCAAACAATAATAAAGTCTAGTGGGTAAAAGCCAGCATGGGTTTAATATTTAGAAATAAATACTTTATTTTTTCTTAAATATTTTGCTTAGGAAATGTCTGAGTATATTTTATCCATGGAAAGTGCATTCTTGAGAATAAATCTGATGGTTACAAAGTTCACTTGAGAGGTTTTTGGTAATAAAAGAGATAAATATTTTAAATCTACTGAAATACAGTACGGATATGTGATAGTTCTCTATGTATATTTTCTTTTGTTTAGGTGAAATGGACCATGGAAGTAATTTGCTATGGACTGACCCTTCCATTGGATGGAGAGACTGTAAAATATTGTGTTGATGTATATACAGACTGGATTATGGCTTTAGTATTGCCGAAAGATTCTATTCCATTGCCAGTTATTAAAGAGCCTAATCTATATGTTCAAAGTATACTAAAACACCTGCAAAATCTTTTTGTACCGAGGTAAGCTATACCTGTCTGGCCTGTTATCAGGATCATAATAAAATATTCATAAATGTTATTTTTTATATTAATAGCTGATTTCATTGTTAGTCTTTTGAAAAGTAACTTTCATTACTCTTCAAAGAATGTATTAAAGTGAATGATAAGAGAGATGGGTTATATAATGTTTTCTAGGAGTTCTTAACAAGTGTGTGTTCATTAAAGGCTTTTGGTTTCCTTTCTAAGATCTGAAAGCTGTTAGATATTAAAATGTTATAACCCCTTTCCTCTCCATTCAAAAAACATACTTTTGCCTATCATAATTTTTTCTCCACTTAAGCTAAAGGCAGCTAAACCTTCTACCTTAAGGTGACTCTTTCCTATGAGAGAATGAAGACACAGAAGTAAGCAGACTTGAAATTATTATGGGCAAATTCATAGTAGGCCAAAAGATTATGTTAATAGTTTGTTACTGATTTTTTTTTCTCGTATCTTCTGAGACAAAGACCTTAAATATAATATGGGATATGTACCTTATTTGGGTTTAAAGGGGCACCTGGGTGCCTCAGTCAGTTAAGTGATAGCCTTCAGCTCAGGTCATGATCTCAGGGCCCTGGCATCAAACCCCACATCAGGCTCCCAGTTCGGCAGGGAGTCTGTTTCTCCCTTTCCCTGGTTGTGCTCTCCCCCTCTTGCACTCTCTTTCTCTCTAAAATAAATAAAAAATCTTTAAAGAAAAATTTTTTTTCCAATTCTAAAAGATTATATGTCATTGTGAAGAGTTTGTGAAAGCAATAATACGTTTCTTATCCATACATAAGGATTTCCTTTAAAGAAAAACCTATTATGGGCACCTGGGTGGCTCAGAGGGTTAAGCCTCTGCCTTCGGCTCAGGTCATGATCTCAGGGTCATGGGATTGAGGCCCGCATCCGGCTCTCTGCTCGGCAGAGAGCCTGCTTCCTCCTCTCTCTCTACCTGCCTCTCTGCCTATTTGTGATCTCTCTCTCTGTCAAATAAATAAATAAAATCTTAAAAAAATAAAGAAAGAAAAACCTATCTTTAGCTGTTTTTTAATGTCTTTGGAAGAGACAAAGGGGCTTGCTTCCTTTTGGAAAAGTTCTTTTTACAGCTTTTTCTTTATCAGATGGTGAGAGACTTTGACTCATCCAAAAACCACTCTATAAATTTTAATTTTTTAAATTTAGAAGGAAGATTATTCTGGGGGCGCCGTGGTAGTTGGTAGAGCATGCAACTCTTGATCTCAGGTTTGTGAGTTCAAACCCCACATAGAGTTTACTTAAAAAATTGCTATTATTTTTTAAATTTTTTATTTATTAGAGAGTGAATGAGAGAGAGCTAGAGAGAGCATAAGTGTGGGGAGAGGTGGAGGGAGAGGGACAAGCTGACTCCTCACTGAGCAGGGAGCCCAACTCAGGGCTGGATTTCAGGACCCTGGGATCATGACCTGAGCTGAAGGTAAATGTTTGACTGACTGAGCCACAGAGGCACCTCCCCCAAAAAAATTTTTAAAGAGTTTTAGAAAGAATATTACTTTCTGAAATTTGAATTAAAAAAGAAATCTCACTGAGAACTGTGATGTGTAGGATCAAGTGTAAACTCCTTGCCTTTTGTGAAATGCTGGCTATAATCTAGCCAGATTATCTGCTGTTAATTCTGCATGAGCCCTGCTCATTGGTCAGAATCATAATTAAACATTCCCTTAAGACTCCTTAATGATCTGCATCTTCACCTGCCCTTTTGTCATCTCTTCCTCTTCTCCCTCTCCTAGTTGTCCACATCTCACTCTTGTTGGTTCATCTTAAATCCTGCCTTATAAAGAGAAGCCTTACTTGACCATCCAGACCCACAGGGATCATACTTTTTCTGAACCAGTGTGGTACTTCTGTGTCACTCTTTTATGTCTTCACTGTTTTATTTTTTTACCTTTTAAAACATGTGTGTCTCATTTCCCCAGCTAACCAGCTTGAAGGCAAGAACTAGGTTGTACATATTTTGGGCTTCCACCATGACCTGGTGCAGTACTTACATTATTTTAGGCGTGAATTAAATATTTGTTGCTTGTATTTGTTGATTTCAAATAGAAGTAGTAAAAGGAAGTAGTTGACAGTGATTAGCATATTGTTTGTGTCTAAGCAGCCTCTTCTAAAACGGTGTAGTAGTTTTAATGCTTTTGTCATTCCATGTAGAAGACTAATTTACTGTCGTTTTTCCTTGGCCATGGGACCGTCTGATGAGTAGTATTGTCACTGTGTTTCTTTCCTGTCTGTTCTCTTTCCACTTCTCCATGCTCAGTTCATTTGTATTGATGAAAAATAGCAATGGCATTTGAGTTAATTGGGTTTTTGCTTTTTTTCCCTTTTGAGAATATGAGTACCTTGTTCATTAGCTTTTCTTCCTCAAGAGTATGTGTGCATTCTTCGGAGAGGATACTGAACTGAGTACTAGAGTTCTTCTGGCCAACAGTATTTTAGGGAGGTGAATATTTTCAGTGCTAAATATTGGGAGTTATGATCTCTTTACCCTTAATTGGAAGTATCAGGGTTTTTTTGTTTTGTTTTTTAATTCAAATCACAAAATGGTTATCAAGTTTACTTAGTTGTTTGTATAAAAAGTAACACTCAGAATAGAAGAAACTTTTTAACCACTTTGCTAAAGATAAGTCAGTGGTGGTAACCTTTCTCTTTTTGCCTATCAGTTTGATCTCTTTTGTTTGTTTGCATAATTGAGTGAAGTGTGAATTGTCTTTTAAAATTGATCAGGGTTTTTATTGCTCAAATATATTGTAGTTTAAAAAAATGTAATACTCTTCTAAAGCAGTGGTTGACAAACTTTCTGATAAAAAGCTAGATGGTAAGTATTTTAGGCTTTGTGGGCTATATGGTGTCTGTTCTAACTACTCAACTCTGCTGATGTAGAGAAAGTAACTGTAGATAATGTATAAATGAATGAGCATGGCAGTGTTCCGGTAAAACTTCCAACAAAAACAGTTGGCAAGCCAGATTTGACCCATGGGCTATAGTTCACCAACCCTTGTTCTAAGAACAGTCTTTCTGAAGATCACAAGTTCTTTTTGAAAATATTGGGAAAGGAAAATCTCTCATGTTTAGACCTTTCTGTTTATTTTTTAATAAAGATGATCTTGTTTCTCTTAGCTTTAGAAACTTGGACACTGCTCCTGAATTTAGGTCTTCTTAGTGAGGCAACAGTTACCTACAGAGCAATGTTTCCTTTTGTACCAGTGGACAGGTACCTAGAAATTGCGGGTAGGCCTAGGTTACTAGCTTGGAGTCTTATCACTAGCTTGGAAGAGTGTCTTATTCTTATTCTGTACTTCTTGTATAACTAGATGAGATTTGGGGCTATTACATAGTTTTGTACTGTTCTTCAAGTAGCCAGAGCAGCAGATACAAACTTGAGCCTCATGGCTTCACATGAACTGGATTCACCTCCAGCTGAACATGGGACATCTTCCTGCTCTTTGGGGGTCTTGGTCTTTCCTAGGTGAGTGTCTTCTTTTATTCTAGGTAGGACTTTTTTTTTTTTTTTTTTAACATTTTATTTATTTATTTGAGAGGGGGCGGGGAATACAAACGGGGAGTGGAACAGGGAGAAGCAAGCTTCTCGCTGAGCAAGGAGCCCAGTGTGGGGCTCAATCCCAGGACTTTGGGATCATGACCTGAGCCATGGGCAGATGCTTAACGACTGAGCCACCCAGGCGCCCCTAGGTAGGACTTCTTTAGGAAAAACTTAGTGGAATAGTTTGTAACTTTAAGGTAAGCGTCTGGTTTTCTGGGCCATGGCCCAGAAACTGAGAATATTCAGAGTTTCCTTTTCTGGATTTTTTTGAGGAAACTCTGTTTTATCAGTTCTTTGTGACATAAGTCATAGAGAAACTTGTCCTCAAGATTTATTTCAGTAATATTAGTTATTTGGGTTTTGTATAGTAGGTCTGGAGGCCAACTCAGCACTCATTTATGCATTGAGTTTCCTACTATTCTGAAAATTCTCAGGTGGTCCACTTTGGAAAGTAAGGGTAAGGGGCTGGGGCTTGGACCTCTGTCTTCAACTCTAGCCCAATACTTCGATCTATTTTATTCGCTTGAGAAAAAATGGTCCTGTGGACTAAAGAGAGTTTTAAAAGTTTTTTCTAGGGTATCTTGGGAACCATTGGAACCCCCCATCTCAGGCTAAGTTGCTTTTTTTTTATTAGAAGAGCAGTAACGGGGTGTTCATTCTTGAGACAGTTGCCTCCGTACCTCATCAGTTTCAGAGACCTGTGAGGATATTCCATTGGGTTTGTAGGTTCTTCTCTAGTTTGCTTCAGAGGGACTGTGAACACGAAGAATTCACATTCTAAATTCTTGTGAATGTGTGTTTAAAATTTTTTTTTAAAGAATATGAAGGCCATTCTGCTTTAGTATGAGCAACAGAAGGGGCTGTGGGTATCTACTCCTTCACTCAGCAGAAAATGGTGTGCCTGTTACGTGTCAGGCACATTTTAGACTTAGAAAATCCAGAGATGAAGCTTATATTCTACTATTCCCCCCACCCCAGGAGCTTTACAAGCTCTCATAGTCATGGTAGGTTGAAATCCCAGAGTGCAAAACTGTGTGGTGGTGAAATAGCTTTGAACTAAAGAGGCTGCACCTTGCCCTGTCTTCTTTTTTTTTTTTTTTTTAAGATTTTTATTTATTTGACAAAGAGAGACAGCGAGAGAGGGAATACAGCAGAGGGAGTGGCAGAGGGAGAAGCAGGTTTCCCGCTGAGCCCGGAGCCCGATGCGGGGCTCGATCCCAGGACCCTAGGATCATGACCTGAGCTGAAGGCAGACGCTTAACGACTGAGCCACCTAGGCGCCCCTTGTCCTGTCTTCTGATGCTCTTAGGGAGTATCATTGGACCATTGGTTGCTGTGTCCATAAGTCACCAGTCCTCAAGCCTTTGCTTTCTCTCCTCAAGGCTTGTCAGTGATATGTCTGTCTTTTTCAGACAGGAACAGGGCTCCAGTCAGATCCGACTGTGCTTACAGGTCCTGAGAGCCATTCAGAAACTGGCCCGTGAGTCATCCATCATGGCACGAGAAACGTGGGAAGTCTTACTGCTGTTTCTTCTGCAGATAAATGACATACTTCTAGCCCCACCAACTGTTCAAGGTTTGTTTATGTTTTTTCTAATTTGTTTCTGAGCTCTGGATACAGTTCACTCTAAAGTCAATGAGTAGTAAACTCAGTAGGGATTTATAATTTGGGATAACATTTGACAAACCAAGGTTAGTAGGTCTTAGAATGGAAGCCTTCATAGGCTCAATATAAAGTTATTTTACTTTCAATGTTTATTTTGCTAATGTAGGGGGAGACTGAGTGCATTTATGTATATTTGATAATGATAGGAACAGTAGGTTGTTTAGTTTATTAGGATAGAGGCTATATAAGAAACAACTAACTGAAGGTAGAACCTGTGAGTGCTGTACCTGATCACAAAGTAGTTATCCAAATAGACACTGAAAACTTGACAGCTGCAGAAGATATTTTTTTCAGCAAATGAAACCTATAAAATCTTAATAGTTCTATTTGGAGGTATGATAGTATGCCACTCATTACCTTGTCATTAAGAAGCCTCCAGTTTTATGCCTGCAGATTGTATTTTAGAGGCCCTACTGTGTATGTTACAACACAGTATATACAAACTGTAAGTTGATATTCTAGTTCTAGGTTCCCTTGTTGCCTATTCACCTGTGTAGTCTCTTACTAACAGACATGCAACTGTGCACTTGTGAACTCACACAAATGCAGTGTCCAGGAAAGTATCTAAAGGAAATCACAGAATACCACTGTTGAAAGTGAGTCCATAGTAGGAATATCCTGTCTGTTATGATAGCTAATCAATCATTGACTCATTAGCTCTTTGGTCCACAGTCTCCATGCCAGGTATCTCAGGCAACTTAATGCAGGCAATTTCTCCTCTTCTGGGGCTCATTGTTGAAACTTCATTTTTGCTTCTTTGAAATATGCATCCTTATAACTTTTCCTGCTAACCCCAAGTTTGCCTTGTGGAGCTATGCAGAGTACAGACCACTACTTTTTACCCTAGTTCCGGGGCTCAGAGCAGAGGAACAGATCTGTTTTCCTAGTTGAAGCTCTGTCCTGCACAGCACTGGTCCTTTTGCCCCCTCCTTTGTCTCCCTCTCCCTCAAAGGTAGCTTTCAAACACCTGAAAGTTTTACAACGAAGTTTGGAGGTAGAAAAACCTGGGTATTTATTTGCTCTCATTCCTTCCCTTACTGTGTAAACTTGGAGAGGTTACTTAAATTTTCTCATTTAAGTTTTCTTTTCAAAATGTATTTAATTGATAATTGGTAAAAGATATAAATCTCTGTGTTGCAGAATTAATGTGAGGAATATGTGAGGTCATGTGCATAAACCAGTCAGCACAGAAACTGACCCAGTAGTCACACATCTTGGACCTTTGTCCTTCCCCTTCTCCTCTGTGTCTGTCCCACTTGCTCGAAAATAAAGATCTTTGATAAGAGCTGAGCAGGGCAACTTGAAAACTTTATAAATGATAATTGGTTGATGTCATGATTTTCTTCATAGGGCCTCCTAAGAATAGTTTCTCATTCTTATTAAGTCAGAACTTAACATTGCAGTTATTTTAATTTTTGACCACTTACTGCAAATCAGTGAATTAAAGGTTTTCCTTTAAAATAAGTATGCCAAAGATATTTTCTTTTTGTTGGTAAGGTGGCATTGCTGAGAATCTAGCAGAGAAGTTGATTGGTGTTCTCTTTGAGGTTTGGCTACTAGCTTGTACTCGGTGCTTTCCAACACCACCTTATTGGAAAACAGCCAAGGAGATGGTGGCAAACTGGAGGCACCACCCAGCAGTGGTGGAGCAGTGGAGCAAAGTCACCTGTGCGCTTACTTCAAGGTAAGTTACCATCATTGACTTGCCTTCCTTCAGCCACCTGGTCTAAGGCAGCTTTCTTCTAGTTCCATGTCTTCCTGGGATTCATGGAATATGTTCTGAAAAGCCTGTGTCCTGTATTGTTATTACCTGTATTTTAGATACAGAATCAAGCCACTTCTTATTTTTTTTAAAGATATTTTATTTTATTTGAGAGAGAGAGAGAAATCATGAGCAGGGGCAAAGGGTAGAGAGAGATGCAGACTCCCCACTGAGCAGGAAGCCTGACGCGGGACTCCATCCCAGGATTCTGGGATCATGACCTGAGCTGAAGGCAGATGCCTAACCGACTGAGCCACGCAGACGCTCTCAAGCCACTTTTTAATACAGTTTGGCTACTCCCTGTCAAATTAAAAACCTTTCAAATTAAGCAGGTAAGGAGAAGCAGATAAATTCTGCACCCTGCCTCCTTTGCCAAAATCCCATTCTTCATCTGATTCCTAAAATACCATGATTGTTATTTTAAAAAAACCACAGAAAGGTATAAAAAAGTTCACCAGAAATCCTATTATGTATATTTATACATAATTTTACAGAAATTAGACCATACTATAACATGCCGTATTATAACCAAAGTAGATAGTTATATTAATTTTTTTTAAAGATTTTATTTATTTACTTATTTGACACAAAGAGAGATCATCAGCAGGCAGAGAGATGGGCAGAGAGAGAGGAGGAAGCAGGCTCCCTGCTCAGCAGGGAGCCGGATGCAGGCCTCCATCCCAGGACCTTGAGATCATGACCTGAGCCGAAGGCAGAGGCTTTAACCCACTGAGCTACCCAGGTGCCCTGTTATATTAATTTTACCTGTTTTACCATTTATATGTAATTTGAGTAAACTTTAGGCTTTATTTCTTTCAGACTTGTTTTTTCATTTCAATTCTCCGCTTCTTTTCCTAAAGATTCTATTTATTTATTTATTTGAGAGAGAGTGACAGGGAGCACAAAAGCAGGGTGAGGGGCAAAGGGAGAAGCAGGGAGCCTGAGGTGGCCCAGAACTCCGGAACCATGGCAGATGCTTAATTGACTGAGCCACTCAGGCACCCCTGATTCTACATATTTTAATATGTAACTCTAAAAGATGAGGATTCTTTTTAAAACATAAGCACAGTACCATTATCATACCTAAAAAATTTTAACAATTCTTTAATATCAGTTAGCCATTCAATGTTTAAATTTCTCTTGAATGCCTCCATTTTTTTTTTCTTTTTATGGTTGATTCCATTGAATCAAAACAAGCAAGGTCCACATACTGAATTTAGTTGATATGTTTCTTAAGCCTTTCTTAAACTATAGGCTCCTACTCTCTCATTTTTATTTCTTTGTGGTTTTTGTTTTTGAAGAAACTGGGTGGTTTGTCTTAGAGTGCTTCCACATTCTGAATTTTTCTGATTATGTACTAGTTGTGTTATTTGTTTCTCTGTTCTCTGTGTTTCCTGTCAGCTGGCAGTTAGATCTAGAGATTTGATCTGATTTAGATTTGATGCAGGGAGAGGCAGTGTGAAGGCAGAAACAAATAACTTACAGGTAGCATTATGTATCAGACGGTAGACTGGTCTTTTTCTGAGTTAATGAAGTGTTTATGTTTATATCTTTGTCATTATTTAAAGTAAAGAATGGAAGCTTTGGAATATTCTTTTGATTCTGTTATATCTTAGTGAATGTCAAAATTATAAATCTATTTTTAAATAATGCTTAAATGAAAAAAAGTAAATAAATGAAAAAAAGAAAAAAGTATTTTTGACAACCAAAAAAAAATACAGTCATCTAAATAATATCTGTATCATGTTAAATAAATCAACTAATTTCTGCTCCAGAAAAATAATACTTCTTTTTATCTTGATTATGAAACCAATACATTCTTAAAATAGAAAATTTGGAAGATAGAGGGGAAACTGTCCATTACTTACAGATAACCAGTGTTAACATTTTAATGTATTTTTTCCATTTCTCTTTATAAAAAAAAATTGAGATTATTCTATATAGTACTGTTATCTGCTTTTTAAATTTAATTCTTGTCCCATCAATTACATGTGCCTTTTCCATTATTAAATCTTGAGATCTTTTTTTTTTTTAAGATTTTATTTATTTGACACACAGAGAGAGAGCACAAGTAGGCAGAGCGGCAGGCAGAGGGAGAGGGAGAAGCAGGCTCTGCACTGAGCAGGGAGCCCGATGTGGGGCTTGATCCCAGGACCCTGGGATCATGACCTGAGCTGAAGGCAGCAGCTTAATGGATTGAGTCACCCAGGTGCCCCTCAAGATCATATTTCTAATGCCTTTGTAGTTTTTCATTATATAAATGAGATTATAATTTATATAATAATTTCAATCTTGTTTAGATATGTTCTTTAAAAATATTGTTGATATGAATACTTTATACAAAGTCTGTATTCTGGTTATTTCATAAAGATACAATTTCTGGATATAAGATAATTGAGTCAAAGGGCTTTGAACAGTAAATACATTTGGAATAGAGCTATTAAATTAAGTAATTGAATTGTTGAATTACTTTTCAGTAACTTAAGGTACACTATAAATTAAGGTACACTATATAAATTCTGAACTTCATGCAAGTTGTACAGCAGTTACTGTGGATAAATTACAGCTTAGTTGTGTTGAAGAAGTTTGTAGTGGGATGAATATTAAATAGCTATTTATAATTATATAACTATAAACAGTTTCATATATGATTATACAATTTGCTACTTATTTGCAATTACTTATAAAAATTTTTTAAATAAAATATTTATAATTTGATATGATTTATAATTTTATATATTGTGAAATTATGAAGTTATACAGCTTTACATATTATATATTAAAAAGCTATTATATAACTAAGATCATAATATGACATATATAATATATAACATTTTATATGTAGTTTTACAAGTTACACATTTGTAATACAAATTTTATAACCTAAAATATGAATAAGTATGTAACTAACAAATAATACTTTTTAAAATAAATTCATTGTTCAAATGTTTTAACATTTTTTTAGTCTTACAAAACTAGAAATCCCTTTATAGTTTGTCTCTTATCAGCAAGGTTTTCATTCATCTTACTTCTGTGAGGTATAATACACTTGTCATCTATTTTCTCTTGTATTTCTCTTATCATATTTCAATACTTAGTATATATTTTAATACTTAAATATATTTTTCATTCTGTTAAGAAATGAACTTGGTGGTATGCATTTTTTTTTTGTATTCCAGATTGCTACGTTTTACGTATGGTCCTTCATTTCCTCCATTTAAAGTTCCTGATGAAGATGCCGGTCTGATCCCTCCTGAAATGGATAACGAATGTGTAGCACAGACATGGTTTCGCTTCTTACATATGTTAAGGTACTATTATTTAGTATTGTGTGTGCTCTTTCCCCGGTGTCTTAGGGCAGGAACCATGCTGTAACTTTCGTGTTGGTGCTCGGTGTGTGATGGCTAAGTACAGTCCTCAGATGGATCCACATTAGACAATAGGCACATCTAAATCATGTGCCTCCTGTTCTCCCTGTCCCAGAAGAATCAGGCTACCCTCAGCTGTGCTTGCTCTGCACTCTTGAAGCTTGTCCCTGTGGTACATGGAACACTTGTTCCCATGCCTACTGCTGAAGCCTAGATATTATCTCTCTTTCTAGTAATTCTGTTCAGTTTTATTGCTTACTTTTCTTCTACAAGCTACATCCTTGTGTCCTGTGGAACTTTTGTTCTGTTGCATACTGCTCTGATTCTTGAACCATTTCCTCTCCATATCCTCTCATTCTGGTTTGACTGGCCTCATTTTTCTATTTGTGTATTAGTGATTCTTAATTACCCTTTTTATAAATTAGTGTGTTAACCATTCTCTTATCTTTTTTCCCAGTTGGTAGTTTGTTTTTCATCTTTCAGTGATTTCATTTTTTTTTAAATGTCTTTTTTGGGGTGCCTTGGTGGTTCAGTCATTAAGTGTCTGTCTTCAGGTCATGGTCCTGGAGTCCTGGGATCAAGCCCTGGTTTGGGCTCCCTGCTCGGCAGGAAGCCTGCTTCTCCCTCTGTCATTCCCCCTGCCTGTGTTCCCTCTCTAGTTGTGTGTCTCTCGGTCAAATAGATAAATAAAATCTTTAAAAAAAATAAAAATGAAAATAAAAAATAAAATGTCTTTTTCTATGATTATTTTCTGTTTCCTTTAAAATCAGAAAGCCTTACTGTGTAATTAATTCTTTTTCTCTTTTTTGATAGTAATCCTGTGGATTTGAGTAACCCGGCCATTATAAGCTCAACTCCCAAATTTCAGGAACAGTTCTTAAATGTTAGCGGAATGCCACAAGAATTGAATCAGTATCCCTGCCTTAAACATCTGCCTCAAATATTTTTTCGTGCCATGCGTGGAATCAGCTGTCTGGTGGATGCATTCTTAGGTGAATTTTGTGTATGTTGCTAAATGTTTGGAGACCTACATGGAGATAAGTCTAGAGTATAGATTTAGAAACTATTGTGGAAAGCCCAAAGAAAAAGATGAACAGATTTGATTATAAATGACAAAGAAGTAGGGGCACCTGGGTGGCTCAGTCATTAAGCATCTGCCTTCAGCTCAGGTCATGATCCCGGAGTCTTGGGGATTGAGCCCCGCATCAGCTCCCTGCTCAGGAGGAGGCCTGCTCCTCCCTTTCTCACTCCCCTTGCTTGTGTTCCCTCTCTAGCTGTGTTTCTTTCTGTCAAATAAATAAAATCTTTTTTTTTTTTTTTAAAAAGGGCAAAAAACAACAGAATAGGAAAAATTATTTGCAGCAAACTTAATAGCTGGAAAGCTTTTGTTGTCTTTATATAAATCAAAACATGCTAAGAAGAAGAATAATACTTGGTAGATAAATGGACAAAGGGTATAAATAAATGATTTGCAGAAGGGAAAAGTTCATTCTCACTAGTAATCCAAGAAAATACAGATTAAAATACATTAGGTATTGTTCTTATGTGTGTCCTGGGAAGCAAATTATACCTTTTGTGAATTGTTATTTTAAACCGTTTTGGGTCAGCTGAGTGGCTCAGTTGAGTAAGTGTCTGCCTTCAGCTTAGGTCATGATCCCAGGGTCCTGGGATTGAGCCCTGCATTAGTCCTGCTGCTCCCCCTGCTTGTGCTTGTTGCGCGTGCGCTCTCTCTCTCTCTCTCTCTCTCCGTCAAACAAATAAAATCTTAAAAAAAAAACCCAACAACCTATGTTTCACCTTTTAGGACTATGAAAAGTCAGTATTTTTAACCTACTAAAGGGTAACGATATTTAATACCTATTTTTTTCTAAAACATTTGTTATGTGCACTTGCTAATATATTACATAGGTAATATATTAGTTCAAATTAAGTTTGGCTGCCACACAACAACCAAAAATACTAGTGGTTTAAAGATTTTTTTAAAATTTATTTGACAGAGGGAAACACAACCAGAGAGGGAACACAAGCAGGGGGAGTGAGAGAGGGAGAAGCAGGCTTCCCGCCGAGCAGGGAGCCCGATGTGGGACTCAATCCCGGGTCTCTGGGATCATGACCTGAGCCGAAGGCAGTCGCTTAACCAACTAAGCCACCCAGGCGCCCCAATACTAGTGGTTTAAATAAAATAATTTATTTTCACATATTGTAAGGCCAGAGCTAGGCAGTGTAGGGCTGCTGTAGCTGTTCCATCAGTGTTAGGGGCCCAAGGCCCTTCCATCTTGTGGCTGTTTGTGCATTCTCTTATGGGTCATAATGGTTAGATGAGTTCCAACCATTTTTTTCAGGAATTAGGAAGGGAAGAGAGTCTATACTTGATTGGTCTTTTTAAGGAGACTTCTTGGAAGACCCACCTAAAAATCGCCCACTTCTCTATGGTCAGAGCATGGCCACATCTAGCTGTAGGGAGGTCAGAAGATGTAGTTGTGTATTTTGGGTAGTCATGTCCAGCTAAAATTTGTTTTCTATAACTCAGGAAGAAAGAGTAAATGAATATTGGGAGGCAGCTAGTGTGTCGGCTGTAGTCTATCCTGAGCCTTCACTGGTGTTATTTGAGGAAGATTTTCTGACCACATGTTTGAAACTCTGAAGAATTAACTCCATTTGTCTTTTTCTTAAAGGCATTTCTAGACCCCGATCAGACAGTGCTCCACCAACACCCGTGAATAGATTAAGTATGCCTCAAAGCACTGCTGTCAATACTACACCACCACATAACCGGAGGCACCGGGCTGTTACTGTGAATAAGGCCACCATGAAGACAAGCACAGTAAGAGCTTTCATCTCCACTATTATGCTCTATGAAGTTGACTTTTTAATCTGCCAACCTTTTAAAAAAGGCCTGCTGTTTTCTCAAACTTTTCTCAAGTGTGGATATATTCTTGTACTCCTCTAACAGGTTAGTACTGCTCATGCCTCGAAAGTTCAGCACCAGACATCCTCCACCTCTCCTCTGTCAAGTCCCAATCAGACTAGTTCTGAACCCCGGCCACTGCCTGCCCCTCGGAGACCAAAGGTTAACAGCATCTTGAATCTCTTTGGATCATGGTTATTTGATGCAGCGTTTGTTCACTGTAAACTCCATAATGGGATAAACAGAGACAGCAGCATGACTGGTAAATATTGCTCAAGAAATATCTTAATCACTTTTTTCTTTTTTTTTCTTTTTAATCTTTCCTACCTGCAAGATTAATATGTATCTTAAAAAGCTTTCTGTCTCTGACCAAGCAGTGTCTTGTGTTTAACCCCTTCCAGCTGCAGTAACAGAATTCTGGAAGTTTTCCCACCTGTCTTTTTTATGTCTGTTCTTTGAGGTTTGGCTTTTTTCTGGTTTTATTAGACGCTTCAGGTCTAATATTTTATTAGTCTTTTATTAGACTAACTTCAGGTTAGCCACTTTTTGTTGAATCAAATTCTTTTAAGTAGGTGGCCAGAAGTTCCCTTCATGTCAGCCAGGATAATAATATCAATAGAAAGAATTAAAGATTTTGATCAGAAGTTTATTCACAAGGAGTGTTTTCTTAGATGCCAACAGCCTTTCACTTATTAGTACATATAATTATTAGAAAATTTCTGCTTCATGAAAAACTCTTCTTAGGTTTTAGTCTAGAGAACTTTATTCAGAGCAAAGTTTAAAAAATACCATTTTCTCTGGAACTAAATAAGACCGATGGAGAATTAATAACTCAACCCTGATGTCTTCATTTATATTTTATTACAGAAATGACACTATCTAAATGAAATCTGATCTATTTTTGTCATCTTACCACTGTCCTTGGAAGTAGTGGCATAGCGTACAGGATGGGACTGTGGGGTAGTGCAGAATGTACTGGATGCTTATGTCTTACAGAGAACAATAATCATGACTAGCATTTATTGAGCTGCAGTGACTATGTGCCCAGACACCTTGTTATATGCACTAATGAGTGTATTGGTTGTTTGATAGGAAAGCACTTTTCCAACTGGGGTTTGATATAGGTTGAGAGAAAAGGATGCCTAATTGCATTAGTTTATGCATCTCTAGGCGAATATTAGTTCCAAGGATTAAAACTCATATGATGACCGTAAAGGTCTCTGCTTTCTCCCAGAAGCGTATTCTTAGCTATTTTGAATCATCTCAGAACTGTGTGAGAATTATACATGTATACTCATTTTGGATGTTCTTACAAATCTTTTATAATTTAAAAAGGTGTGAATATGAAGATGTTTTTGGGAATATAGTTTGAGATTGCATGTTTGTGTTTATAGATTCCTTTGTTTATTTTCTTCAAAATCACTTTATATTCTATCATTTTCATATTATATTTTATTTACAAGTTTGAAAGTAGTGCTTATGTATGGATAAGTAAATGTACTTATGACTAAATGAAAACTTATAGAAAACCATTTTTGGCTTATATTTTCTTATGTTCATGTGACTTATATTTTGAGTTTTCTGAACCATGTTTATATTTACTAATTTGTATTATATTTTTTATAATGAATCAGTCATTATTTTTAATTTATTTTTATTAAGGTGTAATTCTTATAATTGTAACTTTTGGGTATCAAACTATTTTACACTAAAATCCCTGAATCCAGAATGGCTCAATCTCCTGCCTCCTTAGTGGGCTTGCTTAAAGAGAATAATCAGATCTTCTCACTCTCTAGGGAGTTTGTAACAGCTTTGCTCACCCTCTTGTGCCAAAAGATGGGTCATTCAGATAATATTTAAGCAACCAATTCCTACTTTTTAACTCTTAACATTTTCCTGAGTATGGAAACTTTCCCCTATTGTGCTTGGAGGTGAGAAAGGCTGTTACATTACCCAGGAGATAGGAAGTATCCTGGTATTTCACTGGGTTTGAGCATTCTTGGGTGCTGGTCTTGAAGTCATGGGGTTGGGAGTGGAGGGGCGGGGGTGGAAGGTTCAGAAATACTAACACTGCTAGTCTGTTTTCTAAGTACTGGCTGCCATCAAGGAATTCTGCCATGCAGTTCAACTCTAACTTAAAATGTTTGCTTCTATGAACTGGTTAGCTCTAGACTGATGTGACATTACACTGTAGTTTGTAAAAGTAACATTGAGCTGGGAAGGGTTAATGGACTAAAATTTTAATGCACGTTATCGGCAGTTCAAAACCTCAATTCTTTGTAGTTGTGTAATTTTCTTCGTTCATTGTTTTGCATGATACAAAAATCATAATTTTGGATCTGAATGCACAGTTTCCTGTTTTTTGAACTAGCTTGTAATATCATAAAGCTTTTAATCTAACTTTTAAAAAGCTAAAAAGCTTCTTAACTTATTGTAAAATTTCACCATCTTTAAAGTATTTTATAATTACTGCTGTCCTTTGATTTGTTTCCATTTATTTCTATTATCTTGCAGCATCTTTTATCCAAATTCTTCTTTCTTATAAATCTTGTAAGTAGGAACCAGAAGCTTCTCCTTAATTGCAGTCATGTTTTTATTTTTTTTCATAATTCCATTAAAAATTTTGATTGTCATTGTCTCTTGTAGTTTTTGCACTTGGGAAGAAAAATACTTTTCTGTGTTTTGAATGGGGAAGATTGTTGGCAAAAGCAAATTAATCTGCCTGAATCAGTCCCATTATTTCTGTACACTAGTCTGGTCATGTCATGAATTCCAGGACTTTGCACTAACTGTGTTTTGGCTTTTTTTTTTTTTTTAAAGCTTTAAGCTTATTTTTATACAGATTTAGTGTTTGATTTGTATGCATTCTGCATGTAGTGTTTTTCAAATGTATAATTGCTGGATAGTTTATTCAGGACTAAAAATGGCTCATGGGAAGTTGCATAAAGATTTATGCTTGACTCTGCATTCTATTAAAACTATTACAAAATTAAACATTTCATGTAGAGTGATAAAAGATTTCAGAGTGATTTTCAATACACTGTGAAATCTTTTGTTAAAAATAAAAGCAACTTTCAAAGGGCTTCTGTTTCAGTGACAACGAATGACCATGATAATCTTTCTTACCAATCCAATTTTCTGATTTATCAACCTCAAGTTAGCTGCTGTCTGTGGTTGTTAAAATTCATTCTCATTTTGCTTGGTTGGGCGATTCTTTGGTGTGTGTTTTGGAGTTGGGTGGGTGGTGGGAGTGCTCTCTCTTCCTCCCTACCCATTTCTCATCTGTACTTTGCCCTCTCCTTAAAGTTAAACAAACTGGCATGGGCTTGCCCATTCAATTACAATGTCTGTCTGGGGTAATGTGTAAATTGCAGTAGCTATTTTTCTTAATGTTTAAGCATCATTCTACAGGGGGAGGAAAAGCAGAATAAATAATAGAAAAGCCAAATTCTTTTACTATATATCTGTATTCACGTACAGATATATACACGTGTACTCTGCTGATCAAAAATTCAGTTGAAGAATGCTTCTAGTAGAATCTATTAAACTGATAATACCACTGTAAATTGTTACTATTTTCAAAGAAGATTTCAGAGAGCCCCTTTTTAAAAAAATTAAGACGTAGTTGCCAAACAAAAGCATTATTGAATTCTATTTAATGACACCAACACTTGATCTTTGTGTCCAGGGTCCCATGAGCCTATTTGCATATTGACAAGTATAATAAAATGCTCCTTTTCTTTCCTCAGCTATTACAACACAAGCTAGCATGGAGTTTCGACGGAAAGGGTCACAAATGTCCACAGACACCATGGTTTCCAATCCTATGTTTGATGCAAGTGAATTTCCTGATAACTATGAAGCAGGAAGAGCTGAGGCTTGTGGGACACTGTGTAGGATTTTTTGTAGCAAGAAGACTGGAGAAGAGATTCTGCCAGCTTATTTATCCAGGTCTTAGAATTTTTTTGTTTATTTTTCCATTTATATAGTTTTGATAGTGAAACTCTATATAGCATGGCTTGGTAGCCTGAAGTGATAATTTTGGTCTGAAATACTTCCAAATGTCTGTAAGTAATTGGAATTTTGGTTTGAAATTCTTGCATTTTACGTACCTCATCAAATTTGGCAAAGATCCTTAAGATGCTTTTTATTTTAGAAGCATTATTATTTCATCATATTTGACTTTTCTTAATGATGGAGAGATTTGGAAGGATCACATTAATTAAATAAATTTTTATCACACTATTAGGCACTACAGATGGTCCAGAAATGTTAGCGGTAAATCTGTCCTCTGAGGAGCTTATTTTCTCAACTGAGCAAAGCCATGTACATAAGTAACAATGATCCAATAGTAATAGGAAGTTGGTAGAAGAGAGGCAGAGGTCAAGTGCTGTGGGCATTCAGAAGAAGCAGCAGTATACACTTACCCCCAGAGGTTCAGGAAAGAGTTACAGAGGATGGGTGATTATGCTGGACTGAAAAGGGATAGGTAGTATTTAGCTATGTTAGCAGGTTGGGTACTGTCCTCATCCAAATCAGTGATTTCAGCTATCTCCGTGAATGGCTCTGCCAGCCAATTCAGTTGCTCAGGCCAGAAACTAGGAGTCATTTTAGACTCTTTTCCCTCTTTATCTTTTAGGTGGTGAACCAACTCCTGCCTTTCTGTTACTTAACCCTCTTTCTAATCTCTCCACTCTGTCTTCACCATGACACTTTAGACCATGTCACTTTTTTTCCTGAATTAACTTGTAGTGGCCTCCTATTTTTCTTGACTCTGTTTTACTTTCTTGAACTGTTCATTCACATAGCTGCTAAAGTGATCAACAAGAGCATTCAGGTATCTGCACCTGCTGGGTTCTCAGGAATGAGGATTAAACTGAATCAGAGGGAACCAAGGGCAGAATCCTATAGGCCTAAAACAAACTGGTACATGTAGGCAGCTAATCAGAGGTATCTTAATGGGTTCTTGGCTTTACGTAACAGGAAACCCCTCAATGTGATTTAAGCAAAATGGTAATGAGTTAGGAGAAACTGCTCTTTAATACATTCTAAGGTTAGGACTTGCAGCAGGGCCTCACAAAGGGCAGGGATCAGAAATTGTTCAAGGAACAAAACAACTTTCTTCCTTTCTGTTTCTCTGTCTTCATGGTCTCCTAGAACTGCCTCATTCTTCTCTTTGCAGATTATTTTCTTATATTCAATATGCTTCTGGGTTCCCAAATTCCATAGCTTTGGTCTAGATGACCAGTTAACAGGGCCAGTTAGCATTTCTGAAGCCTAATTTCAGATTTCTGGGGAAGAGGATCTGATTAATTGTCTTGTCAGCTACACCTGTGAGGGTGGTTACACGGATGGCTGGAGCTCATCCCCTGTGGTGGAGGCATAGTCTCAGGAGGGAGACTTTGGGTTGGGGAGATACCCCAAAGAATAAATAGCAATAAGGGAGGAGCCTGTGATCATGAACTTTCTGTCTGGCCCCTAAGACTGATTGGTGGGAGTATGACAAACTGAAAGGGCAGATTTGTTAGAGGGCAAGTGATCAACTTAGTTATGAAACTATGGAGTTTGAGATGCCTGTAAGATATTAATCAACAAATATTTATTAAGTTCCTACTATGTGCCAGACACTGTGCATAGGAAGTACTGGACTAATCAGTACAAATGATCAGTAATCAATAATTAGACATGATGTGCTTACAAGTATCCAACACACTTTTGGATACTTTTGGATATACACACTTAAGAGACATAGACTAGAGATTGATTTGATTATATCAGCACCTTAAAGCCAGGTTAGTGCGCGAGAGGGCTTAGAGAGTGCAGTTTGACAACCTGATGGATACTAGTATAGGAGGCAGGCAGAGTAAGAGTGTCTTTTACAGAAAACACTACGGAAGTCACAGAAGGAAAAGAAGAAGAGAATAATTAAAGGGTTGACTGCTTTAAAAAAGGCAGAGTTAAGACTTAGCCATGTCTTCTGGATTTAGCAGTTGAGGGGCTGTTGGTTATTTGCTGACATAGGAATTCTAGGAGGAGAAGCTATATTGCAGTGTTTTGAGTAGTAGACCAGGAGGTGTGAAAGTTGTTTCTGAATAGATTTGTGGAGAAAAGTGCCTCACAGTAGTAGAAGAGTTTACTGGTGTAGTTGCTCTTGAATGATGGAAGATCAAATACATAGTTGATTGGAGGTTAGGAGAGGAAGCTAAAAGAAGGTGAGCTCAGGTGTATTCCTGAAAGGAGTCTTTCTCAGACTCACCTCTGTGTCATGGTAAATGCAGGGTTAAATGAGGCTTGCTTTCATTGTCCCCTGGAAATGATGGGGAAGGGGAAAAGACACAACACACACTTTTTTTTTTTTTTTCTTCAGGAATTGAGAAATACTGCAAAATTTTACTGGCATGGAATTCAGTTCACTAATTCCTCTAGTTGACTGATGATCACTGCAATCATTTGTCTTGTTTTGGTGACTTCATTTGCAGGCACCTATAACTGAGTTGCAAGGCTTAACATTTTAAGAAGGTATAATAGGCATGAATCTTTTTTCTCTTTTCATTAGGAAACATAATTTGGTCCTTAGTATATTTGCTTTTGAATTGTTCTAACTCTAGTAATACCTTTTAAAGGATAGGCGTAGTGACGAGTGGAAATAGACTTTCAGATGACTGTGTAGAAAATATTAATAATTATGAAAACAGTTGACCAGCAGTTTATTTAAAATTTTTTTCTTGCTTTCCTAGATTTTACATGCTTTTAATTCAAGGTTTGCAGATAAATGATTATGTGTGCCATCCTGTCTTGGCCAGCGTTATTCTAAACTCCCATCCTTTGTTCTGCTGTGACTTGAAAGGGATTGATGTTGTGGTTCCTTACTTTATTTCAGCTCTTGAAACCATTTTGCCTGACAGGTAAGCTCTCACTCTGTACTACCATATCACTTGTTGGGTTTAGCCTGGTCTGTTTTTCTGCTTCCTCCCCAGTTTCCTAATTGATCCTGTGTAGTTGTCCTCATAGACCAAGGGTACTCAGGTCACATTACATGGGCATAGAACATCCCTATGTTCCTATATCCCTCATCCCTGAATTCATTTAGTTCTAATTTGTCCTGGGCATGTGGAATCCTTTTTGGCCTGGTCGGAGGGCTAAGAACAACCTAGCCCAGTGGTCCTCCTTGTATAGAGTGGATCATACATTTGAAATCAGTGAGATTCCAGTTTTCTGTAACAGTTTAACATAGACGTTTACATACACACATACACACAGAAAATAAACTCAGTGGGAAGTAGTTACTGCAGTCTTTAGGAAATCAAATCCGGTGCTTATGTTGTGAAAAATTGATATGTGTATTTGGCAATCGCTAAAAACAGCTTTGGTTTGGAAATACCAATAGCTATTTCTTTTTCTTTTCTTTTTTTTTTGGCAGAGAACTCTCAAAATTCAAAAGCTATGTAAATCCAACAGAATTGAGAAGATCTTCCATTAATATCCTCCTTTCTTTGTTGCCGCTCCCTCATCATTTTGGCACAGTCAGGTCTGAGGTAATGTTTTATTAAAAGTTTTTTATATTCTATATTCTGTGTACTTAAATCAAGTCAAATTGCATTTTAAAAATGGAACATTTGAAAAAAACTTTTCTCAGATTATTTCAATCAAATCAACAGAGTTGGTTTGTTTTTCTTCTGTCAATGAGCCAGCATGGCTTGGTCTACTCTTTCAGGTGGCGATAGCTAGTGACAGCTAATAATAACACGTGTTGTGTGAGTTAGTGCCAGACTTAGCACAGGGGCTAAACTAGTCCGATTGAAAGCCTTGCTTGTTAACCTGCTCCCTTTGTCCACTGTAGGAGTTGCCATATGTGCACAGTGCACCACATCAGTTGATGTTGAATATTGTTTCTTCCATAGGTGGTCCTGGAAGGAAAGTTTAGTAATGATGACAGCTCTTCATATGATAAACCAATAACTTTTTTGTCCCTGAAGTTGCGACTTGTGAATATACTAATAGGTGCCTTGCAAACAGAAACGGACCCCAACAACACTCAAATGATACTAGGTTTGTGTTCACACATTTTTTCTATAAGTGAACCCATACACTGCTGACCCCAGGCATGCTTGGAAGGCAGGGATCAGTGATGAAGCGTGGGCCTAAAACAGCTGTATTTATTCTGAATCAGAGGCAGAATTGGTTTGCCTTTTTTTTTTTTAAAGGATTTTATTTATTTATTTGACACACAGAGAGATCAGAGGTAGGCAGAGAGGCAAGCAGAGGGAGAGGGGGAAGCAGATTCCCTGCTGAGTAGAGAGTCTGAGGTGGGGCTTGATCCCAGGACCCTGAGATCATGACCTGAGCCAAAGGCAGAGGCTTAATCATCTGAGCCACCCAGGCGCCCAGACTAAATTCTTTCATTTTGAAAGAGTTGAAAGAACAGAGATTAATCTTGCTATTAGGGGGCCTCCAAGTTTTAGTGTTTTAGGTTATTCAAATAGTGTATCACTTAAAATCAGATAATTTTCTACAGAGTTGTTCATTTTTTCCTTACCCTTGTTCTGAAGAGCTCTGTATGTACATTTCAAGGAAGAGTCCATTGTCAACTCCTGCCATAGATTGGCAAAGCTGTGTCTGTTATCTCTCTATCCATTGTGGACAAGAGTACTCTTACACTGAGATGAGAAGCAGTGTGCTAGGCTCACCATCTTATCTCTGCTCTAGCCTTTCTAGGGCTGTAAGTTCCTTAATAGTGCATATGTGCAACTTGCCTTTAGGATATGCAGCTGTGTGTAGCCCTGAACCATGTGGCTTTTAATCGTTCTTAAAAAGCAGTCTGATCAAGGGCACTGGGTGGCTCGGTTGAATGTCTGACTGATGATTTCAGCTCAGATCATGATTTCATAGGTCATGGAATCAAGCCCCACATCTTGAGTCCCAGACTCTGCCCTGTGGGGAGTCTGCTTGAGATTCTCCCTCTCCCTCTGTTCTTCCCCACACTATGCCCTCTCCTTCTCTAACTTTCTTTCCCTCAAATAAATAAATAAACAAACAAACAAATCTTAAAAAAAAACCGGCAGTCTGATCAGAAAGATATAGCTATGATTTTTGTTATTTTTATTTCTGAAAGAACAGAATCTGTTTCTTTAAAGTATTCCATAATATTTTCTTAGTTTTGGGGTGCCTGGGTGGCTCAGTCAGTTGGGCATCTGCCTTCAGCCTGGGTCATGATCCCCGGGACCTGGCATCAAGCCTCATATTTGGCTCTTACTTGGTGGGCAGCCTGCTTCTCCCTCTGCCTGCTACTCTGCCTACTTGTGATCTCTCTCTCTCCCTCTGTGTCAAGTGAATGATTAAAATCTTTAAAAAATATATATATTTTTTTCCTAGTTTGTATTAGCCTTGAAATTGAGATGCTTACATCTGGTCTTAAATACAGTTTTAAGATATCTGATAGTGGTCATATTTTTATATAGTTAAGTTTGACCTTCAAATTTATTTTAGAAAATGTGGTCTTAAAACTTTGAGGGCAGATTCAAATTGGGGCATTGCTGAAGAGTGTTTTTTTTCATACCAGTCAATAGGTTTATTAGTAATTTTATGAACATTTTGGAATAGTCAGCTAAATTTCATATATTTTTTAAAGATTTTATTTATTTATTTGACAGAGAGAAACACAGCTAGAGAGGGAACACAGGCAGGGGGAGTGAGAAAGGGAGAAGGAGGCCTCCTCCTGAGCAGGGAGCCCAATGCGGGGCTTGATACTGGGACTCCTTAACGACTGAGTCACCCAGGTGCCCCTAAAAATCATATTCTTATCTCTCTCTCTCTCTCTCTTTTTTTTTTTTTTTTAAGATTTTATTTATTTGACAGAGAGAAGCACAGCCAGAGAGGGAACACAAGCAGGGGGAGTGAGAGAGGAAGAACCAGGCTTCCCGCTGAGCAGGGAGCCTGATGCGGGACTCGATCCTGGGTCTCTGGGATCATGACCTGAGCCGAAGGCAGTCGCTCAACCAACTGAGCCACCCAGGCACCCCCATATTCTTATCTCTTTTGAGATATTTTAGCCATTTTAGTATTCTTGTCATATATTTAAATAAAATTCTTTTTTTTTTTTCTGTTACAGGGGCAATGTTAAATATTGTTCAAGATTCAGCACTTTTAGAAGCCATTGGTTGCCAAATGGAGATGGTAAGAACCACATGTTATCCGTCAGAATATCAACATCTGATTTGATGTAAATTGCATTCCAAAATGTCTGTCCTTGTGATTTTTTTTTTATATATATTTTATTTATTTGACAGAGAGAAACACAGCCAGAGAGGGAACAGAAGCAGGGGGAGTGAGAGAGGGAGAAGCAGGCTTCCTGCCGAGCAGGGAGACCGATGTGGGACTCGATCCCGGGTCTCCAGGATCATGTCTTGAGCCGAAGGCAGTCGCTTAACCAGCTGAGCCACCCAGGCGCCCCTATCCTTGTGATTTTTAAAGGCATTTGTTTCTAAAATCAGCTCATTGATTCAGAAGGGCCATATTTTAAAATATATATTTTGAAGTTTTTTACCTTTCAGTGTTTCCTCAGCCATTCATCAGGTCCTTGAGAGATACTGCATGAGAGACATTTCAGCCAAATACAGTCTTTATTTTTGGACAGCCTCTACTTAAAGCTCTTAACTTTTTTTGCTGTGCTGGTGAACTGGCTTGAGTAATCTCGCAAAAGTCCCCTATTCCATAATTCCTTCTATCCCTAGTAGATCTGATGCTGTCTAGAAACAAGCATGGAATTTATTCTTTTCCATCTCATCAGCTCTTTTAGCTCCTCTAGACCAAAGTAGGAGTCCCCTAAACTACCAGTACTTCCAAATTAAAAAAGCTTCCCAGAGACTCCCACTGCCCCTTGCTTCTGGCTTCAGGATAGGTGATTCCCACACCTGGAGTGGAGGCAGGAGAGTGGGGAAATAAATAGAGTATACTGGAATGAGCTGGGTAGATGCAGAATGGGTGATCAAATTATTATTAAGGAAATTATATTCGTATTCCAGTAGGTGGTTAATAATAATCAGCTGATCTGGATATAATGAATTTTGTTTATATGGGGGCAAAAAATGAGAGAAACCTTTAATGGACAGTCCCTATACGTATAGGAGTTAATCTTTATATTAACCATGATATTTTATTGTTTGTTTTCTATGATGTAACTACAGTTGAAAGTTACTGTTGTTTATTTGCATTTTGTTTTTTTAATAAACTTGTACTCCTAGAGTTTTGCTTAGGAGGCATTGGGTAAATTCTTTTTTCTTTTTTTAAGATTTTATTTATTTGACAGAGAGAAACATAGCCAGAGAGGGAACACAAGCAGGGGGAGTGGGAGAGGGAGAAGTAGGCCTCCCACCGAGCAGGGAGCCCGATGTGGGACTCAATCCCGGGTCTCTGGGATCATGACCTGAGCCGAAGGCAGTTGCTTAACCAACTGAGCCACCCAGGCACCCCGGGTAATTCTTTAAGGGCCCAGAGTCATTACCTGGTAAAGTCTAGTGAGGATAGAAAAGGTGTTGGGCTGACCCTTTGTAAACAGCAGCAAAGAAGACTCCATAATGGACACCCGTAATCATCAGACCCTTCATACCCTTTAGAAGATGATGTCTATGCAAAAACACTGTAGTAGCTTTAGTCCCGTGTCAGTTTTTATCTGTGTATCAGTTTGTGTTACTTAGTTGGCCCATTCCATTTTATCAACATGGCTTTTAATGACTGACTTGTATCTGTACTTGTCAGTTTTGGATGTAGCCCTCAAATATTTGACCCATTTTTGTTTGAGTAGGGTGGTGGAGAGAATAACCTGAAGAGTCATAGTCGCACTAATAGTGGTATTAGTTCAGCAAGTGGTGGAAGCACAGAGCCCACAACTCCCGATAGTGAAAGACCTGCTCAAGCTCTCCTAAGGGATTATGGTAAGCCATGTTTGTTTTTTTGAAATCCAAAGATTATTGAATAACTTTTAATGCCCAGATACATAAAACACAATCTTTTAAAATAAAATTTTAATGACCATGATTTTAATGTATTTATATAATACTTAATAATATAATACATATTAATCTAAATGATTTTTATAAAGAAAACAGATCTTTTAAAATTTTCTCTATAGCTCTTAGTAGCTAGATTTTGGGTAGTTTATTAGATGTTATAAATGATTGTAGTGGGTGGTCAGGAAGAATTTATGGATTCTGTTACCAGATACTGTAATATAGAGAAATATAATGTGCTCTGCCTCAGGCTCTAATGAAAGAGATAGCCTGCACATCAATTACTGCAGTGCTATAAGTGGAGTGATAAAATATATATTAGATAGAATCCAGAGGAGAGAGTCTCTGTGTTTAAAAACTATATACCCTACTATAACTGGTTAGATTTTTTAGTCACAAATTTTAAGCAAAAGTAAGGAAGCATTTGCTAGCAGAGCATCCTATTCAGTGATGTCCTTTACCTTGGCAATTACTTTATGGGTTATGTGAATTAATATTCTATTACATCTCTGAGTGCTAGTCCAACATGACTGGAAGGAAATCTAGATCCTTAGATGTCAATTTAATTTTTTAATTATCTGGAGAATTTATGATCCTAGGAGTCTAGGCACGTTTAAGTTTGCTTTAAGTATCCTTGAGCATGTCAGATACATCAGATCATTGTGTGGTTATTCAACAAATTTAAATATTGCATTTATAAAGAAGTTAAATTGTTACCTTACTCATTATGTTCATGGATTTAAGTATACTGTAGGTAAAAATTTGTTTTTCAGGCTTTCTAAAACACTTTTAAACTAAAGAACTTTTTCAATTACTGTGTGTTCTAATATAAATGTTTGAAGTGATTATTGTTTGTTTCAGCCTTTTGAACTGGTGTTAGTGAGTTCTGCTTGTAATGTCGTAAAATAGTTTTTACTAAGAAATCCAGATTTGTGTTAGTGTCGCATGAATGTCTCTCTTTAATGATCATTCCTTTTTCTGTTGTCACTGCCCTCTTTCTGATAGGATCGACAGGTATAATGTCCCTAAAGCTTCCTTTATAAATTCAATTTAATTTGTCCTAATTTTTTATTGGCTAAGTAGTAATTACTTTTAAATGTAGAACTGGAGGCCAAATAAAAACATAGTGACTTGGTTATTTAATTTTTTTTAGAAGTATTAAAGTAGCTTTAGAGAATTAAATGTCAAAATGTGTTTGAAAAAGGCATTGCATGTGACTTTTGATAGTTTAAACCCTGAAAATAATTTCAGCAGATGTTTTAGGGTATTCCTAGCATCTGAGGAGATTCTAAAATGTGAATTCTTTTTTTCATAAAATTCCAAGGAAGTAATAGATAGCCTTTTTATTGTTTTTTTGAAACTGTAACTTTCTATGAGTTAATTAAGAAATTTTAAGATATATTGAACTACCAAATCCTAATGGATGTCTGTGTAAAAGTACCTGAGCTGGGAGCTAGAAGCTGCTTTAGTCCAGTGTGTGTGCCCAGTGCACTGTTGTCAGTCAGGCTTGATGCTCAGGCCAGTGGGGTGGGGAGCATAGCACTGTGTGGGTGCCCGTTGTGCTCACTGTGGCTGCTGTGGTCTGTGCCTGGTGGAATGCTGTGCTTCTTGTTACTAATGCTTAGTTGTTTTCCCTCCCTGTGGGATGTGGCATTGGGTTTATATCCTAGCTCTTAATACAGATTCAGCTGCTGGGCTCCTGATTCGCAGCATTCATCTTGTCACCCAAAGACTCAACTCCCAGTGGCGGCAAGACATGAGCATATCACTGGCAGCTCTAGAGCTCCTCTCTGGCCTGGCAAAGGTGAGGAGGATAGTCCTTTTATTTTAACCCGGTAGCTTTGGACCATGACTCTTTTTCCTGTATCACTTAACTCCTTGATGTGGATGTTACAGTGTTGCTTATGCTCAAACATAGTTTCATCCAGAGTGTGCAAAAATGAACCTCCCAGTGAAATTTTACAAAGTGGACATTACTTTTTTTAAGAGGTTCAAATATTATGAATGGTACTTTTGCTTTTAAGTTACAGGAAACATTTCAATACTTCCTATTTATTTGTACATGATAATAGAATACCTGGTGATTTTGTATTTGCTTATAATACCCTTACATTTTCATCATGACATTTTGTATCATTGTAGGATCATCTGATTTTAATAAATGCACATAAAAATATGCAGTCTCAAAATATTTATGCTGAGTATAAGAAGCCAGACTCCCTCCCCTCAAAAAAGAATACATTTGATTTTATTTGTATAAAACTTTTAAAAATGCATATTAGCCTGCATTGACAGAAAGCAGATCAGTAATAACCTAAGGAAGGGGCATAAAGGAAGTGGAAGAGGGGCTTAGAAGGGTGCATGAGGATATTTTAGGGGGTGATGGATATGCCTACTGTTTTGATTTTGGTGGTAGTTCACAAGTGTATACTTATGCCAAAATTTATAGAATTGTTCACTTTAAATATGTGTAGTTTCCTGTATGTTACTTACACCTCTGAGCAACTGTACAGAACTTTATGGCCCATAGAGCATCACTGCAGGGTTGGGTTAGGGAGCTTCAGAAATGTATACATGTTTCATTGCCAGCTATTCTTTTGATATCTGGCAGTGATGAATAGGTGCACCCCAGGAGTTTAGGTTTTTAGCTAATGAAAAAATATGCTAAAATGAAATAACTGTTTTAGAGTTTGAAAAATGCTGTCTGATTTCATAGAGTATTATATATCTGAAATATTCTGTTATTCTGTATAAATACTATTTTGTTTATTTTTAAGATTGATTTATTTATTTTAGAGAGAGAGAGGGAGGAAGAGCAAAGGGAGAGGGGGAAGAGAACTCAAGCATGCTCTACCCCCCAGCACAGAGCCCGACATGGGACTCAATCTCACAACCCTGAGGTCATGACCCAAGCCAAAATCAAGAGTTGGATACTCAGTCGATTGAGCCACCCAGGTGCCTTTGTATAAAAAATATTTTAAAAACCAAGGCTTCTTGTGGTATATCCCAGCTTGAAAAAGGCCAGGCTACAGAACAGATAATTTGAAATTAGTATACTGGTTCCCGGCTAACTGTGTTCCCCATATGAATATGCTCAGGTGAAGGTGATGGTCGACTCTGGAGACCGGAAGCGAGCCATCAGTTCTGTGTGCAGCTACATCGTGTACCAGTGTAGTCGGCCAGCCCCTCTTCACTCCCGGGATCTGCACTCCATGATAGTCGCAGCTTTTCAGTGTCTCTGCGTCTGGCTGACAGAGCACCCTGATATGCTCGATGAGAAGGTTAGTTTACTAGATCTTGAAACAGGAAGGAGAAACAAAAATGTGTTTTGGGAAGATGCCTCTTAAAAGAGAATATTTAATCGCAGTATTACTTACTTTAAAGTGAATATAAATTGTTATATTTTGGTAGAACACTTATCCTTTTGAGCACAGCTCAAAAATTGTCATCATGCTTATATTTGGTTGCAAATTAAGCTATAGATGAAGGCCTCACTAATTTATCTGAACTATCAAGAAAATAGTTTCTTGAGAGGATGTGGTAGCTTCAAGATAGCCAAAAGGCACATTGGTCACTCACTGCCAAACTTTGAAAGGCAGTTGGTAGCCAGGCTGAAAACTTAGAACACAACTTGCCATAGTTTGCCTGTATATAAAAATTTCATTTCATACACATTTTCTACTTTTAAGTAGGCACAGATATCTAAGCCGATTTCCCTTGCCATTGTTCCATTTACTATCTTCCTTGTAGGGAGGCAGGGGGTTATCAAGAATTCATAGTATAAATAAGAGATATTAGGCTCATTGAATATTTATGGGGAGCTATTTTTAAAATAATACTGTTGATTAAATCTTAGTTATTTTCATTATGGCTTCTGAAGTTATGGTACCAAGAATTGCTCAAAAATGTCAGTAACTGATGAACTTCCCTTTGGATAATCTCATGTCTTAATGTTTTAAACCAATCTCAGGTTTAACTAAATTACTGTTCTCTTAAACTTTGGCTTTCGTGATTTTATGGTCTGGTAATTTTATAAGAATTATGACTGATAAGATTGAATTAAATTTATCATTATTATTTAACTCTGAACATTCAAATACAGTACTGTAAAGAAAAATTGAGCAAAGTTTATTATTGTGAAATTATTGTACACCTGTTAAAGTGAGAAGGAAACTGGAACCCACCACCAAACATAACCACTGTTGCATTTTGCTGTAGTTCTTACCTTCTCATAAGATGTATGTATTACAAAAACTGATTTGCCTTTCTTGCTTCTAGGACTGTCTTAAGGAGGTATTGGAGATTGTGGAACTGGGTATTTCAGGAAGTAAGTCCAAGAACAGTGAGCAAGAGGTCAAGTACAAAGGAGATAAGGAGCCAAACCCTGCATCTATGAGGGTAAAGGATGCTGCTGAAGCCACCCTAACATGGTATGAAAATGACTGCACAGGGATTGCACCTAGCAATTAGATGGAGTTAGTATGATCCATGTTGTTTCCTTTCCTTCCCACTTGTTTTGGGGACAAAAAGAAACCAGGAATGTGAGACTGAGAGTTTGGGTCCTTGTTTTTTTATGCTAGTTGGCATTAACTGAAGTCATATCATGTTAGAGTTAGAAAGGGTCTTGGAGAGCCTTACTCTTCCTCTTCACTTTGGTGCCTGAGTCCAGAGATGGGATCTGCCTGAAGTCACACTATTAAGTCTCTTGCCTCTTAGCTCAGTGATCTGTATTCTCTTACATTTATAGTACATATTAGAAGTGCATTCAGTCAAGATTTATGAGCTCCCTCTTACGAACTTGTAATAGAATTATAAAGATAAATCAGATTCAGTCACCGCCCTAAAAGAGCTTCTTGTCCAATAGGGAAGATAAAAGATGAGCACAAATAGCTATAATGTTAGGCAGAGGGAGAGTAAGTACTGCAGGAAAAGAAGTATAATAACATGCTCGAAGGGGGAAATGAATGCTTCTAAACAAGGGGAAAGTAAAGATTTCTAGAGGAGATGACATTGGACCTGAATTTTATAGTGGGTGAGGTTTCATCAAAAGCCAGATTACAGAGTAGTTAAGAAGGCAGTAAGAGAAGATTTCTGTTCTAGTCATTTTAGTAGTGAAGGGATGGAGTCAGATTGGAACCTTAGAAAAATAGCAGATTCCTGAGAGAGTTGCATTTGGCTGGTAAGTGAGGAGAGAGGAAAGAGGGAAAGAAGGCAGTGTAGGCAGGCACATTTATGGATTGAAGGGAAGAGTTGAGTGGAGAAGATTAGGTAGAATCACGGTACAGATGGAAAGATGGGGCTTATGAAAGGGTAAGTGTGGGTGAAGACTCAGAAAACATAAAAGCAGGAAGGAGGATGGCAGCTCAGTCTGTATTGGCTCATCTTGGTCTTAAAGTGGTAGGCAAGACTGCTTATAGATTTGTATGTAAATCAGCCTTTACCAGGATCTTAGAATCTTTTGAGTTTCGTGGTCTATCTATCACTTGGGGCATGGAGAGTAAAGTTGAATTTATTCCTCTTCCTCATGGGCTTTGGTCATTCAGTACGTTTTTAGAATCATGCATGTGTTAGTTCAATCCTGCTTACTTCACTAGCTAGGCTTTTGATGTGCTTCTGGAGGTTTGGCTAATAGCTGGAAAATCATAAAAATGTGAATGCAGCTGTTTATACATGTACT
>PITA01000750.1:158053-240378 GCA_004023965.1 Spilogale gracilis
CGGGGGGGGGGGGGGGGGGGGTAGGCTGAAAAGCTTTATAAAAGAACTGAGCCTTGATGTGTGCCAGGCAGAGTAAGAAGGATATGGAGAGAAAGGGGGAGAGCATTTCTTATTGGAACTCTATATTATACAAAAGTTAAGTTTGCTGCATCCTAGCCTGGGTGGGGCATTCCCATGAGAATATGGTGCTGCAAGAACTGGATATGTGAATGAGTCAAGTGAGCCCTGGCTTCCAGGCAACCTAGCCAGTGGCTGTCTAGGTGGCTCATCGGTTTTATCTGCAGCTGTCTTGTTTCTGCTGCCAGCTCCACAAATGGTATCTCCAGTCACCAGTCTTGAAGAGGGCCCTGCAGAGTACCATCATCATGAAACCTGTCCCAAACCAAATCTCTGTTCCCTCAAAATTACTGTTTTATGTCTGCAACGCTGCTATTTTCCAGTTATGCAAGCATAGACCTTTGGCTTTTTTTTCCTAATTTATCTCTGCTTTATCTGTCATTCGCCATGTGAAGCCAGAGACTAAGTCCAGTAGACTTTATTTTTAGAAGTATTTTCTCCATCCCTCTAACCTGGTCTAGGCTCTTCTCACCTCTTGCCTAATTTCTCTGTTTTTAATCTCACCCTGTTCATCTTGCATTCTATTTTTGAACTCATTCTTAGTCACTGTTTTTATTTCTGCTGCTTAAGTGGTTGAAAACTGAATAGATCTCTGTTTCCTGTCATGTTGTCTGAACTCCTTGTCTGGTTGTCAAGGCCCTCCTTATTCTGTCCCCATTCATACTGTCTGATCTTTGCCAGCACATCCCGTTTGCCATAGTGGGACCTGACAGGCCATTTGTGGGCATGCTCATACCTGTCTCTGTGTTCCCTGGGTTTCGTGACTTCTCTCTTTTCCCTACAGTCCTATCCTCCACTGTTCAGTGCTCACATCAGATCTGGCTAACTCCATGGGAACTTCCCTGGCTATCCTGCTTCTTAATGATGACTCTTTTCTCTGCCTCTTTGCTCATTCATTCAGACCTAACTGCATAGTGCGGAATTCTATACTGTCATGATTGTATCTGGTTATATTTGATACATGCTAGTTTTGTCTTCCCAGCTTGGGTAGAGGCCACATTTCTTTCTTCAACATTTCTCACAAACCTAAGAATAGTAGACAGTTATGAAGTGCAGATTGGCTGGTTGGGTGTTTTCTCCTTCATGTACTAATACACATTCAGAGTTAGGACTCTTGGAACACCTTTCAGCAGCTCCTCTGCTTAAGCCACCTGTAAGACACATATACCGAGTTATTTAGTCTCTAATTTTGGGATACTCTAACTCCCAGGGTTCCCATTTCATTTTTATTATTAAAACTTTGATGTTTACATTGAACTGAAATCTCCCCCACTTTAACTTCTACCTCTTGGTTCTAATTCAAACTCTTGATAGTGGATTCTTACTTCCAGGCAGTAACAGTGTTTGAAGATAGTGCTTATGAAGCTAGTGATTTGTTTCTGCTGGTCCCTTAAGCTATTTGTTATATGACAGAGATTCAAGTACCTTTATCATCCTGGTCATTCTTCTCGGTGGTGTGGGTTTGACTATATATGTACCTCTTAAAAATACTGAGTACAATATTCTAAGTGAGTTGGATGATCTTTATGCTCTGTAGGGTATTATACTTTCATTAAATGTACTTTGAGACTGCATTGGGTTTTTGAGAACTTGATGATTTGCATAAAGTCAACTAAAATTAGAGTTTTTCACGCATTTATCTTTTGTCTGTTTTTCTCATCATGCACTTACTTGTTTGGGGGTATTTGGATGTACAGAACTCTACATTTAAACCTGAGATCTCTTTATGTAAGATTTACCTCATTATGTGGATCCCAGATCTTCCTCTGACATGTTAACTTTGCAATTCAATTTTTGGTCAACTACAGATGTAATGAGCCTGCTATGTGTGTGTCCTAATCAAAGATTGGTGAAAATATTGAACAGAGATTGACTCACAAAGCATACCATCAGAGATTTCCATTCAGGGTGACATGGATTTTTCATTTTTGTCACCATACATTGTCAAATACTTGTATGTCTTGATTTCAGAGACCATGCTCTGCCTTTCCAGTCTAGTCACTATCAGAAGAGAAAATGTGGTTAGGCTGATGTGATTTGATCTTAGTAACCTGTTTCCTTGCCAGCAGCCCATTTGATATTGTCTTAGAATCTTGCATGGAACATGACAGACGCATATGGTCCATATACTTTTGTGTCATCTGTTTCTGTCCTGTATTAGAAAACTGAAATCACATTTTCCCATTTCTGGTCTGCGGGTTTTTCACCTGTTTTCCACAAAACCTTAGAGGCTTGAACTCACCATTAGATTCTCGTGGTCTTTGAAATTTTTAGACCATTCACTTCTTAAGAGGAGAGAAAATTTTGGATGGAAAACTTCTGTTGAGCAGTATTGCCTTCCATTATCAGAGGTATTTGCATTCAGGCATTAGAGTGAAGGAGAAAGGGAGAGGCCCTCAAGCTAAGGATTGAGATATAAAAATGTGTTGAGGAGTATTAGTTTTCCAAATAAGCATATGGGGAAGGCCACATGGCACACTGGTAGTAGTTGGACTCCAAATGAGATGTGTATGAGGGGTCACATGATATTAGGACCACAAGGTAAAATTACAAGATACTTTCTCTCTGCATCAGTTTCTTCATCATAAAATGGGAATAATAACAGTACTTACCTCATAGGGTTGTTTTGATAGCTAAATAAAAGAATGTGTATAAAGTGCTTAGACCAGTGCCTCATGATAAGTGCCAGTTATTATTAATTTTTTTATTATATTATGTTAGTTACCATATAGTACATCTTTAGTTTTTGTTGTAGCGTTCCATAATTCATTGTTTGCGTATAACGCCCAGTGCTCCATGCAATACATGCCCTCCTTAATAACCATCACTGAGCTCACCCATCCCCTAACTCCCCTCCCCTCTAAAACCCTTGGTTTGATTCCCAGAGTCCAGAGTCTGTCATGGTTCATCTCCTCCTCTGATTCCCCCCCCCCTTCATTTTTCTAATGTCCTCCGTGCTAATCTTTATGTTGACAAATAAGTGAAACCACATAATTGTCTTTCTCTGATTGACTTATTTCACTTAGCATAATCTGCTCCTGTTCCATTCATGTTGATGCTAATGTTGAGTGCCTGTTATTATTATTGTTAATTGAATGTATGCAGAAATCTCTATGGACGTAAACATTTCTGAATGTTAAGTTTTGTTTGGTTGAATTCCAACTTATAAAGCATTTTTTTCTTAAATATTCTTATTTAGTAATTACAGTAGTTTTGTAAGGTGTACTATTAGTGCCTCCAGTCTTATCTGTAAAATGAAGATAATATCTCCTCAGGGCCACACAATGAGAAGGTATCAAGCCTTGGTTCCTAGTTGCTTAAAAATCACTTATCATCTAAGCCTGAATTTCCTCATCTCAAATACTGAAGTTTAGTTGGTCTTTGTGTCCTTTTCTAGGTCAGAAGGCTTTAGCTAGCATAATCCTGACACCTGGAGCACATAACATATTTTTTAAAATATGTTTATCTTTGGGAACTCCACAATTTAGAAGTGTGGTTAGTTGGGTCCTCTAAATAGCAGGCTCTGAGAGAAATTTCCTTACAAGAACTTTATTGGAGCGGTACCTGGGTGGCTCAGTCATTGAGTGTCTGTCTTCAGCTCAGGTCATGATCCCAGAGTCCAGCGGTCGAGCCCCTCGTCTGGCTCCCTGCTCGGCGGGAACCCTGCTTTTCCCTCTCTCACTCCCTCTGCTTGTGTTCCCTCTCTAGCTATGTTTCTCCCTGCTGTCAAATAAATAAATAAAACCTTTAAAAAAAAGGTTCATGGGAGGTTGCTCTTAGGATCAGTCACTCTGTGGGAGTGAAGGAGGCAGGACTGAGCAGACGGAAGCACTAAGCTGGGGTAGGTGCAACAAAGAGCTCTGGGGCTGGGATGGGACTTCATATCCCCACATTACCCTTTTGCTGACTGTGGGCTGTCCCAGGACAAAGCAGTGGTTTGGGGTGAGGTGCTTCTTCTTCGCTGAGGGCAAGTCCTAGAGAAGGATGCAGCTGAAAGCTGTGGCCACCATCTCTTTGCATCTGGGGAACTGGAGCTTTCAGTCTTGGAGGCAGGAATCTGGACCACACACCATGATGTCTGCCACAGGGAGTAAATCTGACTTGCAAAGAGGAAGCATGGCTGTGGTCACTTAAAATTCAAAGAGCTGAAGGACACATTGATGCATGAGGTAAATTTAAGATTTTTCTTTGGGGATTAACTGTTATCTTTTGCATTCTCCATAGTATTATGCAGTTGCTTGGCGCATTTCCTTCACCCAGTGGTCCTGCCTCTCCTTGTAGTCTGGTGAATGAGACCACTTTGATTAAATACTCCAGGCTGCCAACCATAAACAAGCATAGTTTCCGGTACTTTGTCTTGGATAACAGTGTCATCCTGGCAATGCTGGAGCAACCTCTTGGAAATGAACAGAGTAAGTTTCAGCACTTTGGGCCTTCTCCACTGCTAAATTGACGTGTTCGTCAGTACTACTCTCAGGCTGTTTCCAGGATCAGGGAAGGAAGAGGCTACAGATGCACACAATTTTGCATTTGTCAAAAGGTCTCCTAGCTTTGTGGTAATAGTAACTGAAAAATAGAGGGTCAGAAATAGAATACACATATTAAATAGAATCTCTTAGGCGGTCTTTGTATGTATCTGAAATACCAGAAAGGAGCTCTGTAGTTCTATAAAAGTTTTATTTTAGCGGGGTATTTTCTCTTGTGTACTATGCATAAAAATTATATTATTCCTCTTGAACTTTGGATCCTGCCCTTCTCCTCTTCTAGCCCTCCAGGTGGGAAATTTGAGGAGTCATCTTGGCCTGCTCCTTCCTGTTTCTCCCTTCCATAATTGGCGTCCAAGTTTCTGCTTACCCAGTGACTCTTGCATCTTTTTTTCCTCTGCATCCCTCCCAATACATCCAAATTCAGGGCCTTATTATTTCTTAATGAGATTATTCTAGTTGCTTCCTACCCTGTCTGATCCCTCCTCCTCTGGTTCCAAAATGTCTTACCCTTACCCAGTCCTACTTGCTGCCATAGTTATACTCTTCCTCAAGTATGAATCTCACCATGCCATGCCCTCCTGAAAACCCTTTAATGATTTTGCATTGACACAGCATACACTTGTTCCCTCCTCAGCTCTTCGCGCCCCCACCCCAACCCCACCATAAGCCATCTCAAGGTATATGATTACCACTGCAGCCCAGGCTACTCAGAGTACCTTTTTTTTTTTTTTCCTCTGATGGCAATTGGAATAAGCCAGTATGTAAAGGAAGCATGTTCTCAGAGAGATCCTTATTTCTGGGAAAGTGATGTTTATAGAACCTATGGGCAAGAGGGTCCAGGGAATCACCCACTGTTCCTTCATTTACAGGTGAAGAAACAAAGGCTCAGAGAGGGTATCTGGCTTGGTCAGGGTTACTCAAGAAGTATGTGGTATGACTAGGACTAGTGTCCAAATTTTCTGAGCCTCATACTGTCCTTTTCTGTTGTCCCATAGGATTTTCTCAGTAATTAAAGACTTATTACCTTTACAAAGGTGAACAGGGTCTTACAGTCCCATGCAAATTCTGTGGGGACTATATAAGTAGGATCTCATGAATCCATAAAACGAAAATGAGACATTTCCCTATAGTTCAGAGATGAATGAATACTATCACAGGTTTCCATTGTGTGGTAGTAAGATACAGAAGATACAGTGACTTTAATGTAAAATAGATGTGGCCTTAAATCATTGCCCAGCCTCAGAAGTTCTAATTCCACCTCTTCCCTGCATGTACTTCTTTCTTCTCTGTCCCAGACCTAGGGCTTGCTTCACTTTCTTCCCTGGCTTGTGCCCATTGTTCATGATTCCTCCAGCCTTCTACTCCCAGGCCACCTCCTAAGGAGTCTAAAATCTCAGTGTTCCCTTTGGGTTACCTGGCCTGAGGGGTAAGTGTCAGCCCTTCCAGATATTTTAGGACTTTCTATTCTCATTCCCAGTAATTTCACTGCATTGGAAGTGTACTAAAAATATAAATAGTTGGGATTTTACAGATTTACAAGGACATTTTGGTAGTTTATTATAATAATTAATAACAGAAGAAGCGAAAAAGAAAAGTTTGAAAAAGTTTAACTCCCATACCAGGACAAAAGGAGGGAAGTAAGAAGGAGGATCTGGGTCGCTCAGGAAGTCCATCCTGAGTTTCTCCCCACTGTTCTCCTCTCCCCCCCACCCGCAATTCCCTGCCCCTGAAATTCCCCTGGGATGGAACAGAGACTGCCCGTGATGGATAGTAGTACATAAGTCATGGGGGAATGCAACAGCAGCACTGCAGACACCCAGTCTGTCTTTCTGTACTAAGAGTATTAGCTAAGACAGGGTTTGCCGAAAATGTGTGGACCACTGGAGGCATGCGAGTTGGTGTTAGTACGTCGGTGAACATTATTTTATGTATTGTTAAACATGTGTTTAAAAAATATATTATTAGCACACCAAAATTCACAGTTTTCCCCCTAAAGATACACAATTTCCTTTTAGAATAGATATAAATTTAAAAAAGAAAGTGGTTGATATAAAATAAGATAATAGTACTTATGGTATGTGGATATGGCAAAAACTGCAGAGGTGGCACACAGACAAGAACACTGTGGCTTTCAAACGCCTGCTGGGGCTTGGATTATGAGAGGCTCTACAGTTGGTAACACATGTATTTTAAATGGTTGTTGTCTGAAATAAAAACTTTTTACACCAATATTTTATTTTAGATGATTTTTTCCCCTCTGTCACTGTGCTGGTCCGGGGAATGTCTGGAAGACTTGCTTGGGCACAACAACTTTGCCTTTTACCCAGAGGAGCAAAAGCAAATCAGAAGGTATCCATTAGAAGTTACAGGGAAGTGACTAGGAGTGAGTGCATGTGTGCGAGCGTGCATGTGTTATGATTTAAAGGTTAGATAACATCCCACCAAAATTCATTGATAAATATTTTTGATCCTAGCCAGAGTTCAGTCAATTGGGTCACATCAGAATCACCTTAGGATGCCCTAGTAGCCCATAATTGCCACATCCACTAAATTATTCATTAAAGAATCTTCATGACAGATGTATTTTCAAAAAGCTTTTCAGGTGATTCTGAATCTGCTTATAATTAAGAACTATTCTGAGCCGTGGCCTCATTTTTTTTATGCTGTATTAAATATAATAAAATGTAGGTATGTGCCATATATGAAAATTTGGCCAGATCTTGATCTCTTGATCTCTTGATCTCTCTGGCAACAGGACTTAGTTTCACATTGTTTTTATATTATTTATTCCTGTATAATTGGTAATATGCCCTATAATTTTTTTAATGTGCCCTATAAAATGAAATTTGGGATGGCATAGTTTATTTTCTTTGTAATGTTTGTAATTTTGTGAATAAAGTTTGCTCATGGGAGAAGGTTGGAAAATTCAGATAATAAGAAATTTTAAATCATCTGTACCCTGACATTCCAGATGTAGTCACTAAGTATTTTAGTAGATTTCTTTACAGTCTTTTTTCCCTTTCTGTACATGATAATAATAATTAGAATTTGAGTCCTTTTTGTATACTGTTCTTTTCACTTACTACATTAAAAGCTTTTGCTTACGTTACTAAAAATTATTTAAAACATGACTTCATTAAATGTCACCAGCATTTAAGAGAGACAGCCACAAAATTGGAGCATGTGTCTAAAATCACTTAAAATCCTCGGTGTCTCTTTTAGATGAGCTGTGTTTTTGCCCTGTGAGGAGCAACCCCTGTTTTCACTTGGTGGCATCACGCAGATCACATTCTGTCAGCACTGTAAGCCACTGAATTATCATTAAAGATAGGAGGAAGGAGATCGGGAGAGGGACTAAAATTTGTTGATGCTTAAATATCTGCCCTATACATTTTTACTTAATCATTACAACATCCTTGTGATGGATATTTGCACTTTTCAGATGCAAAAACAGAAGCTGCACAGTTAATGTATATTAAAGCAGGGATGTGGAGCCATGAGGATCTAGATTTGGTATTCAGTTAAACTCACTATCTAGAGAGGCTCAGGGGACCTAAATTTGTGCTTTGTTTTATGGGATGATTTGAGAACCCTTGGAGAAGATGGAAATTTGAGCCTTAAGTTCTGAACTGCTTTATCCATTGGTTTACCACTTAATATGGGAGATTCTGGCCTGAGGCTCTTAGAGGTATACAATGCATAAGTCACAAAATCTGCAAAATGATGAACATCTTTATAAAAATAAGAGTGCGCTGGTACACAGGCTGTTTACCTTTAGTGGTAGCAGTGGCATTGGTGGATTTTTACTGAGTTCCAGTGTTATGCAATCCTAGGGAAACAGGCATCTAAGAGACCAGGGAGGTACATGTCATTACAGATGGCACCATATGAATCGTACATAACATTATTTGTTGTATTTTAACAGCTTTTTGTACCTGAACCTCGTCCAGTTCCTAAAAATGATGTTGGATTTAAATACACTGTCAAACATCGACCATTTCCTGAAGAGGTGGATAAGATTCCTTTTGTGAAAGCAGATCTGAGCATTCCAGATTTGCATGAAATTGTCACTGAAGAAGTAAGATAAGTTATTGTCAGCTGTTGTTAAGGGAATGACTATAAACATTCTTGAACAACTACTGTGGTTGAGACACTGCTTTTTTTGATGTTACTGGAGGTGGTTCATAAGATGACCTAGATCTCTGTTATCCAGGTTACCATGTAGTAAGACAAGTGTAGTTTGTGACTGATTGAAAGGACCTGGACCTCTCTTAGAGAGGCATCTGGGCTTGTCCGTGGTAGGTTTTAGCAGGATGGGGACATGATCAGATTTGGGTGGAGGACATTTGGAGAAGGGAGACCAATTGAGAGATTTTGATGACCACCCAGGCAGGGAGAAGGAAGGACTCCCTGTCTGATAGTAGAAGTTGAAACACATGGAATGTACTGTAGAAGTAGACCCAAGCAGTCTTCAGTTGATGAGAGAAGGAAAAAAACTGAAGAACTTAGGTTCTGAAGCTGAGTGATAAAGGAAATGTCAGTGCTATATACAGAAATATGGATTATTTAGGAAGAGGACAGGTTTGGGAAGATGGGAAGGGTGTATTTGGCTTTAGATTTAGATAACAAGATTTAAGTAATTTGTATCTTAGATCAAGAGAGAAGTTTAAGAAGTAAGGGGCAGAAGTATGTCAGGGCATGAGAGAATAGGGCAGGAATAAAGGCTGCTTACACTAGCCAGAGATATCAGGGGAAGGAGCACTAAATAGCAGCCCCTGGATTTTGGCATGAACATGTGGGTGACCTTTGAGAGCAGGTCCAAAAGAGTGTTAAAAGTCAGGGACAGGAGTGTAAAGGGTTGAGAGGTGAATGGTTAGTGAACATAAATTACACGGTTAGCAGTTAAGAGAAGGGTACAAAGTGGATAATAGCATGAGGAGATGGCCTAGCTAAGGCAAGGCAAAGCTAGTTTTTACTTTTCTTTTTTCTTTCTCTATCTTATATTTTTTAAACTCATAGATGCAAGGAATCTGAATATGCTTAGAGGCTGGAAGGAAGTAGTGGAGAAGGGCCTGTGTCTATTAACACTGAAAGATAGGCTAGGAAAACGATAAGTAATCAAATAAGGCCCTGGAGGCAGTAGGGTTAAGAGTCTGAGGGATTGTGTCTAGTAAAACCATATTTCTAGTAAGACAAGAGAGAAAGAGTGAACAGGTGAAGATTCAGAGACTTGTGAAGGTGGGAAGGAAGGAAACTGAAGGAGCACATGTAAATTTTTAGTTCTTAGCAATGAAATAAGGAATAAAAGATAGCTCATAAAATTGCCGGGCAGCACAGCCCAGGTTAAATAGAATCGTCTGTAGTGAAATTACTTAACTTATTATGCTTTCTTCTTCACAAGTCCTTGGGATCTGAAGGCATTAAGTAAAAAATTTGAGTGGTGTGGAGATTGATTGGAGTAAGAATATAGAAGAATAATGGCCATTTGTGTGTTTAGAAGAGGGTACCAAGATTTTAGATGTGGGGGGATTAGGCTTGGTTGGCAAATAGATGAAGCCAGGATGCTGCTGGCCTGGGACAACGTGAGGAGAGATTGAGGCCCACAGTGCTAGGAAAGCACAGGTCAGGGAATGAAGGTGTGGGACTGCTGCAGGAGGAGGCTTGTGGTTGGAGAAGGAAATCTCATCATTGTAGCTCTTGAAAGTACAGCTTATCTGAGATAAGGAGTGTTCTCATGGATGGCCAAAGTTGTGAAGGTTGAGGAGGTTATAGAAATACATGCCAGGCTATTGGAAGGATCATTGCTCACCACTGAGGATGAAGTTTAGACTACGATTGTTCAGAAGGGAAGCAGGAGTGGGGGAGAGTCTGTGAATCTAGTAGAGTAATCTATATGGACGAGGACTTTCAGCATGAGGGGCTGCAGGATGAAGGTGGACGGTGGTCAGGAAGAGGGAGTGGAAGCAACAACTTTCACCCCGTTCTTGCCCACTTGAGAGAAAGCAAAGACAGAGTGGTTTCATTTACAGTTTTTTTGGTATTTGTTTTAACCTTCAAACATGTTTGCTTGGTTGCATTCTCTACTGAATTGAATCTCAGTGTTGATCACTGAAAATTATCTGCATTTCCTGTGTTGCTTAAAGCTTTATTTTTATTCTTAAATTAAGATTAATCCTCTTTTATGATCATTCCCCAAAAATTAAATATTTGGTTAATTTCAGTTAGAAGAGAGACATGAAAAATTAAGGAATGGCATGACCCAGCAAATTGCTTATGAAGTACACCTAGAACAACAAAGTGAGGAAGAACTGCAAAAGAGAAGTTTTCCTGATCCAATTACGGATTGTAAGCCTCCACCTCCTGCCCAGGAATTCCAAACAGCACGCCTCTTCCTTTCCCACTTTGGATTTTTGTCCTTAGAAGCACTGAAGGTAATTTTCCTAAACTTCTATGAGTAAGTATATTCATAAATTAACATAGAGTTGATGATAGCGAAAACATTTTTATGAGGACAGAAGGAATTAATAAATAATCCTTAATAATCCTTAATAAATAAATCTTATCCTGCATGCAAGTAAATGAAATTCTTCGGTATTGTAGGGTTTTTTTGCAAGTCTAAGACCTTTTGTCCTTTGAATCTTTCTGGATTGAGGAGACAGTCTCCCTGTCTGTGGGGACTGCTTTGGTAACACACCCAGCACTGAAATTCGCTGAGTAGTATAGGGCCCGTATCACATGCATAAATGAAGTCTACAGATAATTAGAACAAGAATGTTACAAATCTTCTATCAGTGTTTATGACTGAAGGTACAGGCTACAATGGGCTCTGCTCTATCATGCCACTTTTAAAAAGTAACAGGTATTTGTGAGCAGAGAAGTTCTTACGTTATGCAGGTTCTGAGATCAGACTGGCTGGGTTTATGTCCTGACACCAGTGCTTGCCAGCTGTGTGGTCTTGGGCAGTTGCCCGACGTCTCTGAGTCTTAGATCCTCATCTTAAATTGAGACGATAAAAGTCCACACCTCACTGTAGCTGTGTGAGACTGTGTGAGATGCTTCTTTCAGTACTTAGTGCCCAGCCAGCCTGGAAGGTAAATACTGCCATTCTTCTTTCTTCTTCTTTCTTCTTCCTCTTCTTCTTTCTTCTTTTTCCTCCTCCTCCTCTTCTTCTTCTTCCTCCTCTTCTTTTTTTTTAAAGTAGGCTCCAGGGGCGCCTGGGTGGCTCAGTTGGTTGGGCGACTGCCTTTGGCTCAGGTCATGATCCCGGAGACCCGGGGTCGAGTCCCACATCGGGCTCCCTGCTCTGCGGGAAGCCTGCTTCTCCCTCTCTCATTCCCCCTGCTTTGTTCCCTCTCTAGCTGTGTTTCTGTCTGTCAAATAAATAAATAAAATCTTTAAAAAATAAAAAAATAAAAAAAATAAAGTAGGCTCCACACCCAGCATGGGGCTTGAATTCACAACCCTGAGATCAAGTGTCACACATTCTACTGACTGAGCCAGTCAGGCCCCTAACATTGCCCTTCTTCTTCTTTCTTCTTCCTTCTTCCTCCTTTCTTTTTTCTTCTTCTTTTTCTTTTTTTTTTTAAGACTTAATTTATTTGAAAGAGCAGAAGCAGGGGTGGGAAGGTGCAGAGGGAGAGAGAGAAGCAGACTTCTCACTCTCCACATGGGAACCCCACATGGGACTAGATCTCAGGACCCTGAGATCATGTCCTGAGCTGAAGGCAGACCTTTAGCTGACTGAGCTACCCAGGTGCCCCTCTTGCCATTATTCTTCATTCCATTATCCTTAAAACAGTTTTACAAGGAAAGTGATACTGTCCCTGTTTTACAGATGTGGAAACAGGCTCAAAAATGTGAAATAGCTTGCCTGAGGTGGATTTGGGGTTTGTACTAAGGCCTCTTTGTTTTGAAAAGCACAATTGAAGTGTGCCAGGAAGAAGTTGCTCATTGCACAAGTTGTCCTTTCCCCTCACTCCTTAGCAGCTACTTGGTTAAAGGCCAAGGGTTAACTTTTTAGGAAAGCAGGAGCAACGTTGCTGGTTTTGGGTCTCAGCACATCGATGAAAAATGTTCTGTGTTGTAGAAAAGTGAGTTGGTGGTGAAGAGGATGAGCATTATTCTGAGCTCACATAAGTGCGGGGGGGGCACAGGGAGAGGGAGAGAAAGAATCTCAAGCAGGCTCCAGCGCAGAGCTCAGTGGTGGGGCTAAATCGCACAATCCTGAGATCAAGACCTGAGCTGAAAATGAGTCAGCTGTTTAACCGATTGAGCCACCCAGGTGCCCCCATAAAACTTATTTTTTTCGAGAAAGCATGATGGATTACAGAGAAAATAGGATTCAAAATTATATACGTAGTATGATCTCAGTTGTCTGACAAAAAAAGACAGTTGAAGTATACAAGAATGTTAAATAGTTTTTCTGGTTTAGGATAATTAGGTTGTGTTTATTCCTGCCACTTTATAATATTTTACTTATTATTTATTGAACTGTGAGCAAGTATTGCTTTTATAATTAGAATTGTGAAAAGAGATAATAATCTCTCCTTTCTTTGTTTGGTGGTAGGAACCTGCAAATAGTCGCCTACCTCCTCACCTCATTGCACTTGACTCCACGATACCTGGATTTTTTGATGACATTGGGTATCTGGATCTCTTGCCATGTCGTCCCTTTGACACAGTTTTTATTTTCTATATGAAACCAGGTCAGAAAACAAACCAGGAGGTAAGATTTCTGAATTTGGGGGATAATTTTTTGTGCTATAAATGTTAAAAATGTTACTTGGCTGTCTTTATTCATAGTAGTAGGTAGGTGACACTTGATGCTTAAAGACTTATGAACCTGTTCCAAATGGAATTAATGAAAATCGTGATGCTCAGAGTCCTAAGCCTTTGAATCTTAAAGGAATGTGATTTAGAGAGGAGCCATAGTGTTCCTTTCTTCCCCTTAGAGAATTCAGATTCAAAAGAAACTGAAATACAGGTTAACCACAGAAAGCTTAAGCTAGGCTCGATTGCTTAAGAAGATGAAAAACCGCAGCAGATATTTATTGAACATCTTCAGTGCCTGGTATAGAAGTGAGTAACAGTCTTTCCTCTTGAGGAGCTTACCTTGCAGGTAATTTCATAAGCAAGTTATTTCAGTTGAGGCATGCATAGCATACAGTGGGGTAAAGAATACTTGAAATAAAGGACAGAAGCAGAAGACAAGTAAAACTTAAGTTGAAGAAGACCTAAGCTTGTGTCAAAGAGAGTAGAAGAATGAAGAAAAATATAAGATAGGGATCATGGGAAGACTGAGAGTAAATGACAAGAAACTTGAAGTATCTGTTGGAAATGAATAGTTGAAACATGGAAGAATAGGCAGGCAATTATGAGTTTGTGAGTAGGAAAGGACCAAAGGAAGATTTGTCAAATACAGTATTAGATGTGTAGGGCACTATGACTGTGTGATCTTGGAATTTTACTGTAATCGTTGTAACACTGTTAGCTAATCAAATTGAACACCCCTTAAGAAATTTATCACGTTTCTTTAAATGTCTATCAAAATGTTTATTAGAAGCACTATTTCAAATAATTGGTGAACTATTGGAAAATGAGATTGATTTATGAGAAAGTTCTTATCATCTCATGCCATTGATTCAATAAATATTTATTAAGTGTCCACTGTCAGGTGCCAAGGTTGTAGTGGTGAACAAGATCTACAGGGTATCTGACATTCCAGAACTACTGTCTAAAGGGACGACATGACTACATAAATAACCATAGTAAAGTGTGCTAATTAGAAGCATGTTACAGGAGCCATCAACAGGAAAACCTGACCTTTTTTTGAGAAGGTTAGGAGGAAAAGACATTTTAGCTGATATCAGTGGTTACCTCGAGAGTAGGTAAAAAGGTAAAAGCAGGTTGTTATTGACAGTCGTAGCATGTGTAGTGGCCCTGGAGGCAAGAGAGAATTCCATCTTCACAAAATTCTCTGTGAGTCCAGTATATTTGGAGCTTGGGAGAATGTGGGCTTATGATAGCTAGAGGTGAGACTAGTGGACTCCAGGTATTTGAAAGAACCTGAGAATGGGGTTGATTGCAGGAATTGGGGATTTGTTTGGAAGAAGTCTCATGTATGATTAGAATAGGGCCATTTTTCTTCTTCCTGTAAAAGAAGACACAAACCATTGAGGTAGCTCTTAAACTAATTCCGTTTCCTTAGCTTTCTAGGGACCCAGAGTGATGAGAGCATTGCACAGTCTCAGCAGCCTCCTATGGAATGGCTGAGCCCCAACTTCCCTAGCCGCAGGGAAGCTTTAGATGAATTTCTAGCTGCCAGCCAGAGCCTGCAGGTTGAATTTGACTCATCTATTGTGTCTTGACTAACTTTTCAGAAATTGTTTATTTAAAACTTCCACATCTGAATAAAATTTTTTTAATTGAAAGAAAACTGGAAGTGGCTATCAAATCAGTTTCCTGACACTTACAGGACTGTGAAGGGCTCTATGAATTAACCACACAGGTATACTTCTAACGAGAAGTGTTTAAGACATGGTGGCCCGGCAATTTTCACCCAGTGGATTGACAAGTAACAGAAAGAACACCTGATAATATTTTGATTTGCTCATCCTCAGGCCTCTGTATGGTCTTGAGTAGATTAGCAGTGATGAACCACATCTGTGACTTGTGGACTGACTCTGTCACTGTCATTTGGAGAGTTTTAAAAATAGTGATTCCGGGATCCTACTTTTACTAATGCTGTGTAGAAGGTCTACAGTGGTCTAAGAGAATCTCATGTTTAAGAAATGGCCCAGGTGGCAGATTTATGTTTCCCCTGGTCTTATAGAATCAATATCAGCTCACCCATCTCTGAATTCAAAAATGCCTCAAATCTCTGTATGCTTATTTTGAGTGCTATCAACAGTGAAATCTGGTGCTGTATTCAGTGTCAGGTGATCCTTTTATTCTTTGCTTTTATGTTGTATGATCTATTTATGTGTTTTAGAGATGTAGTTCATGCTGCATACTTTTAATATTACAGATATTAAATTATAAGTTGAATGATCTTAGATTAAGAACTATAGATCAGATAAATCACTTAATAATTTTAGTCATTCTTTCAGGGGAAATAATGTTAAATACAAAATTACAAGTTAAATATTTTTGTAATTATTAAATAAAAAGTTTAGTGAAATGTTCAAGAAAAAATGTTCCCTTGGTGAGTTTGATACATCACCCCCCCCATATATAATTTGTAGAAGATTTCTCATTTTCCTTACCTTAGCATAGGGTTTCTGACAGCAGTACCATTGCTATTCTAGGCTAGATAATTCTTTGTTATGGAGGCTGTCCTATAAATAGGACATTTAGCAGCATCGTTGGCCTCTACTCACTCGATACCAGTAGCACTGTACAAGCTGTGATGACAGAAATGTCTCCAGACATCACAGTTGCCGCCTGGATGGGGAAATCACCCCCATGGAACCATGATCTTAGGGACTTTTTTTTTTAAGACTTTATTTATTTGACAGAGAGAGATCACAAATAGGCAGAAAGGCAGGCAGAGAGAGAGGCTGGAAGGAGGCTTCCTGCTGAGCAGAGGGCCCGATGTGGGCCTCGATCCCAGGACCCTGAGATCATGACCTGAGCCGAAGGCAGAGGCTTAAACCTCTGAGCCACCCAGGTGCCCCTTCGGGACTTTTCTTTTTGAGGCAAGTAAAAAAGCCCAGGTATTAAATCTTACATTTAATGAAAAGGGGAGAACCTTCTGGTCACTCCATTTTTTTCTGGAATGGCTGCATTCTCTTCTGTGGACTAAAAGAGGGATGTTTTCTCCCTTGTTAACTATACGTAATCCTTACTGAATTTTCAGTAGATTTGTACTTTTTATATCCTTTGTCATGATGTCTAATAAAATAATCACATACCTGTGTAATGTATCTCACTAACCAGACAGTAAAGTCTATGAATACGGGGACATAGCAGTTTTAATTTACTTTTAGTAAACATGTCTTGTTAGTAATTGTTTTACTAGAGGGAAAGCTAAAGGCTTTACTTGCATTATTTCAGTTAATCTTCACTAACATCATTATTATCCCTACTTTAGAGTTGAAGGCACTAAATCAGTGAGGTTAAGAAACTTTTCCAAGGCCCAGTCAGGATTTGATCCCAAATTTGTCTAACTAGAGACCATCATTTTTAACCAAAGGGGTGTATTCCCAAGTTTATTCTGAGCTTAGACTTTGTCAGATACTTCAAAGCTAATTGATTTTTATGGAGATTTATTTTGATACGCTCTTTTGTTTCATTCATTATAGCTGATGATTGGTATGTATTTCAGATTTTAAAGAATGTGGAATCTTCCAGAAATGTTCAGCCACATTTCCTAGAATTTTTGCTTTCCCTTGGCTGGTCAGTAGATGTGGGCAGACACCCTGGTTGGACTGGGCATGTTTCCACCAGTTGGTCTATTAACAGTTGTGATGATGGTGAAGGACCTGAACAAGGTAAAATTCCTAATGGTTGTTATTTTTTCTTGTTTTGTTATTCTTGATTTCTCCTCTTTATTATAAGTTTGTAGTCTTCTTTTACAAAGAAACAAGCCAGAGGTATAATAAAGAAAACTTTTCTTACCCTAATCGAGTCCTCACAAGAGGCCACCTAACACTAGTTTGTATATTCTTTAAGATGTTTTCTGTGTAAATGGGGAAAAATTTATAGATGGATAAAGTTAGTTGATATAAAGTTCATGGCTTAACTATCACAAGGCTAATAAGTTCCTTTTTATATTGTGAGTAAACAAATTCCATTTTGTGTAACAGTATTATAATAAATTGAGATTTGTTTTGCTAACGTATATTTTGTCCAATACAGTTTTCTATTAACAGGTGTGTTTTATAGATATTGTGGCTATCATTAAAGGTTACATTCTTGGGATATTATATAAAAAACCTCTGTAGTAAACAGCTGACTATCTCGGAGAGATTCGTGTCCATATCTGCAAATCTTCCTGAGGAACTATAATCAGGATAAGAAATACCAGAGCAAGTATAAATTTAAACTTAAGACCTTTGCCCCTCCTGGCTAATGCTCTTTGTTCTGAGGGCTCCTGAAGTCACTGGAGAGTTAATATTATTTCTGAAGTGGGTAATACTGTGTCCAGTGTTTTGAATTATCAGAGTTGCTCTGTCAACGAGATTGTACTCTCTCAAGGTTTCCCACTGAATACCATGGTGACTTGTGACCTGTCATTTTTTTCTAATTTCAGTCAAGGTTGAATTGACGTATTTGGGGATATACTCTAATTTTAATTTCTACATATCCTTTAATATATGCTTGAGTATATTTAATTCCTATAAGTAAATTGATAAAGGGTATGCACATTTTTCAATTTGATAAATATATCATTGGATGCTTATGGTTCCAGTAACAGAACACTTGACCCAAACTGGGACCCAAACTTCTATTTTAAAGGTCATCTGTTGTCTGATGTAAATGAAAATTCCAGAGGTTAGTGTACATTTTTGTTGTCATTTGATCAGCACCCTGCTCTCTTTCTCTGCAATTTTTCAGCAGAAAAACAGCTCTGCTGTTCGTGTGTTGATTTTGTCCCTAGCCTGGCTTCTGTGGAAGGCCATTCCAGTCTTTACATTCACATACCAGCCCTAGCCTGAAGAGGAGAGATTAGCTGGATCTCAGAACCTCCCTACACCCAGGTCCTGAGATATGCAGTGATTTGGCCACTCCAAACCTGTTGCTGTGGCAAGAGAGATGGAATGACCGTGGTAGAGAACTATAGACAAGGTACAGCCGGTATGAAGGGCCAGTTTCACTCACAGTTCACACCTGCTATGGAGTAGGGGAGGACAGAGTGGGTGTTGGGGCAATAACCAAAGTGTCTACTATTGTAGATGCAGTGTGCCTTCCCAGTGTCGAAACCAGGAGTTGGCAAAGTACAGCCCATTCTGCTTTTGCAAATAAAGTTTTGTTGGAACTCAGCGACACCTATTTATGTATTGTTTATGACTGCTTTTATGCTACAGTGCTTTCATACTTGCGTCATTGTGGCGGAGACCTTTTGGCCTGCAAAGCCTTATTTAGTATCTGCTCCTTTACAGAGAAAGCTTGTTAAACTCTGGTCTAAACTTCTGTTTGCCACATCCTCACCAGCATTAGTCCTCAGATCTCTTCACTGAGAAATTTTCTGTTTTTAATTATGATTGAGTTTCAGCATTTTTTCGTATTTTTATTTCTCTTCTGAGAACTGATTGTTCATTTCCTCTTCCAATTTTTTATCAGGTTGGTCTTTTATGTATTACTGGTAGGGCATTATGTTCATTTTAACTGAGAACTATACTAGCTCTCAGGAATGTTACTTTTGTTAATTCATTCTTGCTGACTTAGAGCAGATACTATTACTCAAAATGCCTGTACATTTTACATTCTGTCACTGACCATTGGGGAAGGTAGAGCGGAAGCAGAGCTGAGGAGCAATGGAGAGACCAGGGAAAGAAATGCCTTGAAAGCAAGAGTACAAAACACACAGACACCTTCCCTAACTCCTTTTAGAGGTCTGTGATGGTTGTCTTCCTTTGGGATATTACCTCTTCCCAAAAAACTGTTTTCATAATCTGCCTCATACAGATAAATTCAAGTCTCTGCTAACCAGAAGTGGCCTAATTTGGAGTAGTTTAAGAAACTGTGAAACTAAGATTTTATCATTTAAAGTTAGTGTAAAGACATATAATTAACACTTAGCGTTTATTCTTCTTAAACACTCGGTTCTTGCTGGAAACGTGCCTTCTGTTGATTTCCATTTTATTAACCAGTTAAAATTTCATGAAACTGATTTTTCCCACTTTTTGGAGCAATAATGTAGTGTTTCTTATTCCTAGATGAAGTTATTTCCTCTGAAGACGTTGGGGCTAGCATTTTCAATGGACAGAAGAAGGTGCTGTATTATGCCGATGCCCTTACGGAAATAGCTTTTGTAGTTCCTTCTCCTGTGGAGTCCTTAAGTAAGAGCATTTTTTGTATGGTGCTATTTTAAAATCTATTTTTGTATTCACTGGTTTGTGCAGTGTTTTTGCATTGGGAGAGATTTTGGAGTCATCTATGGTAACATTTAGATTATGCAGAACTATAGGATGTTGGCTCTTCTTAACTTTCCTAAGGACAATAGTTAAAGACACATAGACCAAACCTCTCATAATAATCCTTAGGTAGAGAAGGGAACCCACTTCAAACCATTTTTTGTCTTTCTTTAATCAGTATGTAGAAGGCTTATTTTCCAATTTATTCATTTTTTCCTCTATTTATGAATGAGCTCCCCCACCTACTTGCCTTTTTCCATGTGAGAGCCTTATGTGGAACCCCAGAGAATCCTACAGTTCGAAGACTCTCTACAACTGGAAGACAGCATCTGGCTGATTTTTGACACCAAGTAGGAGAAACTTCACAGCCTAGAAAAGGTGGCGAATTAAGTCTGTTCTTCAAAGAATAGGGAGTGATTATTACTTTTCATTCTGAACCCATAGTCTTACCTTGCCTAGAACCTTTGCTTCTTGCAAACTAAGCCCATTTCTTTGTGCCTGACGAGGCAGTTGGTGGAAAATTTCACCTTCTTCAGTGACACCATCGTAGGCTGGGCTGCTGTACATTACACTGTTATGATCTCATCTCTAAGCTAATGACTTTTCTCATGCCCTTACTCTGGCAGCCTCATGACCTTTGTACTTGGATCCTTGATTTCCCACACTAGGACCCCGCCCCCCCCATCTTATATTCTCAGGCCAGTTGTGTCCCTGGCAGGAGGGGCCTTCCATGCTCTAGGTCAGTATCTCTAGCAGCTGTTTGCCTTCATGTCAAGAGTATGATCTACTACCCTAATTCCAGAAGCCAGGCCCCATTTGTCCTCTGTGAGTTGAGTCCCTGCTTCGTCTCTAGCTCAGCCTGTTTGCACCAGCAGAGCTCGAACCTCGTCCTTGTACTTTAGTTGCCACAGTTGGGTCTTCACCTCTTGTCATGAAACGTCCTGTGTGCTGACTGTGCCCCTGCTCCAACTCAACCTCCTGTTTCTTGAGATTTGTCTTTTTATTTGTTTTTTCTGACCATCTGTGTGCTTGTCTCCAATCAGATCACTTCTTAATCACGGAGACTTGGTCCTGTGTGGCTTTGGAATGCCCCTGTGCCACTTGGTACCATGCTACATGATTGAATATGCAATCAAATAATTCAGAGAATAACAGATGGCTTATATTCTGCATCTGAAAAGTCAAAAATATTTTCTAGTCTTACCTCCGTTATCCTGTAACACATTAGCTGGCAAACTATGCACACAGGCCAAAATCAGACCGCTAAGTATAGTTTTTACATTTTTAGGGTTGTAAACAAAATGCAAAGAAGAATATACAATAGAGACTTATATAATCAGCAAAGCCTAAAATATTTACTGACCGTTTACAGAAAAAGTTTACCAACCTTTTGTCTAGAGGCAGTGCTTCTCTTAAGTGACTTAGGTTAGACCATTAGCATAATTAGCTTAAGCACGTCTCTAAAGTAGTAGTAAATATAATTGATTTTTTTTCTTTACCCTGTAGCTGATTCATTGGAAAGTAACATCTCGGACCAAGATAGTGATTCAAATATGGATCTTATGCCTGGAATTCTGAAACAGCCATCCCTGACACTTGAGCTTTTCCCTAATCACACAGACAATCTTAATTCCTCACAACGGGTAAGTAACTTTGTTGGTATAGCTCTGCAAATTTGTCGTACAATGGGCGTAATTATAGAATCATGCCTTTTAACTGTAATTAAATAACCTTTTAACTGTAACAGAGAGAGCAATGTACTGATTTATTAGTATTTTAATTTTTTAAAATCAAATTCTCATAATTTTCTTTTTCAGCATGCAACAAATAGGCAAATAAGACAAATAAGATAGCCTCTGTTGTTTTCCTTGATTTGGCCATTTTGGTACCATGCTTGGTTCTCTCACCCATTCCTTCTCAGGCCTGGGTTTTTATTTGGTCCCCGAGATATCCATTAAAGGTATAACAGTAGTGGGGCACCGGGGTGTCTCAGTTGGTTAAACGTCTGCCTTTTGGCTCAGGTCATGATCCTAGGGTCCTGGGATCAAGCCCTGCACTGGGCTCTATGCTCAGCAGGGAGTCTGCTAGTCCCTCTTCCTCTGCCCCTCCCCTCCCTGCTTACACATACACTTGTTCTCTCTCTCTCAAATAAATAAATAAAACCTTAAAAAAAAAGATACAACTGCAGCTGTATGTTCCACATCCTTAATTATACAACATTCAACTTAAACAAGTCTGCTCTACGCAAATGGTAGCACTTTGGAGTTTAACCCAGTATATGACCAGACATAATGAGTGAGGCACACAGCAGTCACCACAAGAAGGGAGCATTTTACTTTTAATACTATTTTTCTTGCTGTATGAGTAGATGTTATATCTTTGTCTTTGTTTTCTCCTCATATTACCTCTTCATCCTTACTGGGAAGTAATTGAATATGCAATGAGTGCACAAATGAGTGGTAAGAGGACAGGATTATTTCATAAATGTGAGAAGATTGATTTGTAGCAATTAAGAAAGACAAAAGAAGTATAAACTTGCTTGAAGCAAGGGATCTCTTGGCAGGAGATTCCATGTACATCTTTTCCTGGTGGGGCCTATAATTGATTATTCTTTCCTGTTGATTCGTCTGTTGGCATGGACAGTTCTTCAGGTAGTTGCTCTTGGGTGGTATGGCTTCTTCCCCTAGCCTCCCACTTTACTGAAGTTTCTCTTTGTTAATTTTTACACTTTTAACTAAAAAAAGAAAAATATTGTATCAATAGATGCAGAAAAAGAAGTTGACATAAAATTCAACACGCATTCATGACTTTCAGCAAACTCTGAGTAGAATGGGACTTCCTTGGGGCACCTGGGTGGCTCAGTTGTTGAGCATCTACCTTCGGCTCAGGTCATGATCCCAGAGTCTTGGGATCAAGCCCTGCATCGGGCTCCCTGCTCGGTGGGAAGCCTGCTTCTCCCTCTCACTTCCCCTGCTTGTGTTCCCTCTCTAGCTGTGTCTGTCTCTGTCACATATATAAATAAAGTCTTTAAAAAAAAAAAAAAAGAACTTTCTCAACCTGGGACAGAGCTCTGCTGGAAGCCTAGAGCTAAGATTATACTATACAGTATTGTTGACTACTTTCCCCCGAATGGAGGACAAAGCAAGAGTGTCTGCTCTCACCACTTGCCTTCAACATTGAGTCCTATACAGGGAAATATGACAAGAAAAAGAAATAAAGAACATAAGTATTGAAAAGGAGAAGTAATACTGTATGTATTTGCAGATGACATGATCATGTATGTAGAAACCCTGAAGAATCTTTTTTAAAAAACCTACTAGATCTACTGAGTGAGTTTATTCAAGGTTATAGGAGGAAAGGCCACTCTGTTAAGCTGAATTCTGAGATGAACCCCAGGGACTCTTGTCCCTATGATGTCCTCTCCTTGTGTGTGGGTAGAATCTGTGAATATGATGAGATATCCTGTAATTATGGTATATACAGCAAAGTAGATTCTGTGCATCTAATTATTAAGGTTACTTTGAGTTAATCAAAAGGGAGATTACCCAGGTAGGCCTGACCTAATGGTAGGAGCCCCCCCCTTTTTTTTTCAAGATTTTATTTATTTGAGAGAGAAAGTGAGAGAAAAAGGGCATGAGTAGAGGGAAGGGCAGAGGGAGATGCAGACTCCCCACTGAGCCAGGAGCCTGTTGTGGCACTCGATTCCAGGACTACAGGATCATGGCCTGAGCTGAAGGCAGACGCTTTAACCGACTAAGCCACCCAGGCACCCCATAGGAGCCCTTTAAATCTAGGGCTGAAGTCAGAGATTCAAAACTGATTAGGAGCCATGCTAAGAAAATGGTGTCTGAGTGTGGTTTGTGTTTGCCACCAGTTTGGGGAAGATCTCTTAGTCACAGTCATTTTCTGTGACTGCCAGAACACAAATAGAAATGGAAATAAGGATCTAGGGGAATTGCCATGGTCTCTGTCACCTGAACACAGGTATATTTCTGTGCTAATAAAGCAGTTTTATTTTTAAAATTCAACTTAGATATGAGATTCTCTGTCCATGTAGTTTTGTTAGGGCTTTAGCAGGAACCCATCCCTGCTGCATGCCCTCACGGTGGTGCTCAGTGCCAGTTTGCTAATGGGAGCTGCAGAGTCCTGCTAGCCCTCCTGGGAAACTTCCAGCCCGTTAGGTAGGCAGGGAAGCCAGAAGCAAGCTGCATGATAGCAAAGACTTAAGCAACTCTTTTTTCTTTTTGTTGACAAGATAAAGGACTTTTTTTGGCTAGACTTCAGTAGGAAACCTCTGGCCTAGAAATGAGAACTAGAAGTAACTTGCTGAATAGGACATTTTAGAGATTAGGATCCCCAGGCAAACCAGTGACGTTGCTGTGATGAGGAAAGCATTCTGCTTGTTGGCCATAGACAGATAGACTCAGATCCTTTGAAACCCTCATTAAGATATTGCATATAGGGGCGCCTGGGTGGCTCAGTTGGTTAAGCGACTGCCTTCAGCTCGGGTCATGATCCTGGAGACCCGGGATCGAGCCCCACATCGGGCTCCCTGCTCAGCGGGAGGCCTGCTTCTCCTTCTCACTCCCCCTGCTTGTGTTCCCTCTCTCCCTGTGTTTCTCTCTGTCAAATAAATAAATAAAATCTTTAAATATATATATATATATAAATATATATATATATAAATATATTGCCTACAAATTTTTTAAAGATTTTATTTATCCATTTATTTGAGAGAGAGAGAGAGAGAGAGAGAGAGAGAGAGAGCGCTAGCAGGTGGAGGGGCAGAGGGAGAGGGAGAAAATCTCCAGCAGATGTGGGGCTCAATCCCATAACCCCAAGGTCAGAATCTGAACCAAAACTAAGAGTCAGATGCCCAACCGACTAAGCCGCCCCGGCAACCCCCCCCCCCAAGTTTTATTTTTACTAATGTAAATTTTAATTGGTCAGTATTCCTTATCTTCTTTTCTTTGAGAATTTAAGACCCTCATTTCTTTGTTCTAGGTTGAGACTTGATAAACAGGAGTCAAAGAAGAGCTTTTTTGCAAATATATTTCACTTTTTTCCTGAAGTGATTTCCTGTGACCTGGTATTTACATCACTGGGCAGTTTGATGAATATGTGGTTGGGTAGTCTTATTAAGCTGCTTCATTTTTCCCCCCTCCCCCTTCTCCTTTTCTGCTTTTCTCTACCTCATATAGCTTAGTCCCAGTTCCAGAATGAAGAAGCTGCCTCAGGGTCGTCCTGTGCCTCCCCTTGGACCTGAGACAAGAGTTTCTGTAGTCTGGGTGGAGCGCTATGATGATATAGGTACTGTGTAAAGACTTTGTCCAGAAGTAAAATCATTGTAGAATGACAGTGACTGGCTGAATGTCTAGGGAGAGGCAGCACAGATGTGATATGGTGGCCAGGAGCTCGGGCTGGAGTTCAGCAAGCCTGGGTTGGCATCCTGTCTCCACCCCTCACTCAATTTCCTTAAGCCTTAGATTAATCATCTGTTAAATGGAGACACTCATGGCACCTCCTAGTTGTGATGATTTGATGAGACTAGCGGATGTAAGTGGATATAAATACTTTTAGCTACTCTTGCTACCACAGTGAGTGGCTTGGTGTGAGCTAGTCCCAGTCCATGTAGCTCCCAGTCATCCCAGGACCTCTGGGAAGGGGAAGGGGGAACACTTCCTTCACCTCTGCATGAGCCCTACTGTCTAGTTCTGGGGTAAAGATTACTTTGTCCTTAGGAATTCTGCTGTGGATAAGTTTCTTATGATTTTTTATGTAAGCAACATAAGAGCATTTGAAATGCATATTTAGCCTAGAATCTCATCCAGCTGTGGGTTTGTGGAAAAGTGTGGTCATTGCTTTCCAACCAAGCTCTCAAAGACCACAGATCATGTTTTGTAAAAACTCAGCTTTTAGATGCACTTAGCTAAAATTTGTCTTGAGGGAAAGTTCTTTTTGGTAGGAATGGTTAGGATTATGTATTTTAGGATACCACAATTCATATATTTATTGCACACTTGTATAAAGAGATTAGGAAATTAGCTTTCATACTATTTATTTTAGAAATATGAGGGAGATATTAATTGTAATGCTTTTACTTTCTTCCAGAAAACTTTCCTCTCTCAGACCTGCTGACAGAGATCAGTACTGGTGTGGAAACTACTGCAAACAGTAGCACTTCGCTGAGGTACACTCTTTATTTGCCTGAGCTCAGCAGCATGCCTTTAAACATAGAGAAATCTATTCATTACAATATGTCAGTTGTGATTTCGTAAAGAAAGATAGAAGGAAACAAAAGGGATGAAGGCAATAGGAAATAAACATGGGAAAAAAATCAAAGAAGTGGTAGATTACGTGCACAAGGTGATAAATTAACAAGCATTTTAAAATGGCATAATTAATTGCTGTTTTATATTTATCTGCAGCAAAGAGAAATGAATAGGTGAAAGCAGTTAAGTATTAATGAAGACTATAATAACAGACTGGCAATATTAGATAGACGTAATAGAGTTAAATTGGTCAAAACATTCTGGGTGGTTAAAATGCCCTAAACTCAATGAGCTATTCAATGGAAAAATATTTCTAAGTAAAATGTAACACTTAACTTTATTATAGTAGTAAGATTCCTATTTTAGCTGCCCATACAGGAAAAGGATAAAAGGATATAATTTGATTCTAAGATTAGTAACCATATATCTCTGTAGGCTTTATAGTTTTAAGGCTTTTTGCTTGCTTGCTTGCTTGCTTGCTTGCTTTTGGTTTGAACAGGTATTTTACAACAATTCACAAGAGGTGCCATTATCATCTCTGTTTTATAAATGAAATAAAATAGGCTGATAGAGGTTATTCTTCAGTATCACACATTCAGTAAATGAAAGAGAAAGTGATCTGAATGCAGGCTTCTAATTCCAGATGCCAGCCTTATTTTGTACATCAGAGAGCTGCCCTTTATATTAAGCTACATGATCTGATTTGTATTGCATGTAAGACGAATTGTTCCATCTAAGGAGGAGGAACTAAGTGAAAGTCCCATAGCTGGTTGCTGGATTCATAGCTCCCTGCTGCAGATTTTTCTGCCTTTGCTTCCACTCTGTGTTCCTAGTGGTTTTAAAACACATTTTTAAGCCCCTTTTCTTGTCAGTTTGAAAAGCCCAACCCCAGTGATGGGGATTTGGGGCCAGGTGTTAATGGGGTTTGGGGTTTGGGTACAGCAACATGGGCTCCCAAAAGGAAGATTCTGAGCAGACTGACACGTTGGCTCTTAGCAGACTACATCAAGCCTAGCATCGAGTGTCTTTAATTTCCTCATAATATTACACATGGAGTACTTCATTTTTTATATATTCGGGGTAAAAAGAGTTTTGTTTTCTTTTCTTAAGATCTACCACTCTTGAAAAAGAAGTTCCTGTCATCTTTATCCACCCTTTAAACACTGGATTATTCCGGATAAAAATTCAAGGAGCCACTGGAAAATTTAACATGGTCATCCCACTTGTGGATGGGATGATCGTCAGCAGGCGAGCACTTGGTAAGGTCTTCATATATGGCCAGAGTTAAGGTTTTTCTCTTTTATTTATTTATTTGTTTAAACATTTTTATGAACCAAGAAGACGAAGAAATAAGGAAATGGTGATATTACTTAATCCTACTTGTAGAAAATGCTATGGTTTCTCAGTTGGTCAAGCATCTGCCTCCAGTTCAGGTCATGATCTCAGGGTCCTGGGATCAAGTTCTGCATCAGGCTCCCTGCTCAGCAGGAAGTCTGCTTCTCCCTCTCTTTCCCCCTGCTCTTTCTTTCTCACTCACTCTCTTTCAAATAAAATCTAAAAAGAAAATTCTATGGTTCTTCTTAAATAGGAAGCACATTTTGTTTTGTTTTGTTTTTTTTGTTGTTTTTTTTTTTAAAGATTTTATTTATTTGACAGAGAGAAACACAGCCAGAGAGGGAACACAAGCAGGGGGAGTGAGAGAGGGAGAAGCAGACTTCCCGCCGAGCAGGGAGCCCGATGTGGGACTCGATCCCGGGTCTCCGGGATCATGACCTGAGCCGAAGGCAGTCGCTTAACCAACTGAGCCACCCAGGCGCCCCTTGTTTTGTTTTTTAACTGTGCTTCATCTACTTAAGTATAAGTAGAACTACAGTTCACCAACTTCTAGGCCTGGAAAATCTGATAGCTGTTTATAATCCAGGGCAGGAAATTGGATTGTCAGACCAGATTTACTTCTGTTTTCTCTTGTGTATTTCTTCTAGCAGTTTAGTCTTAGTAGAGTGTTGTCCGTTTCTCCAGGGATGGGGAGTTTTGCATATGGAATGAACTAGGTTTGACTTTGCAGAGAGTAGTTCACTTTGAATGCTGATACTTCACCTAGATAGCTAGTTATTCACGTTGATTTTAATACCCTCTGTTTTCAAGGTTTTCTGGTGAGGCAGACTGTAATTAATATTTGTAGAAGAAAGAGACTGGAGAGTGACTCTTACAGTCCACCACATGTCCGCCGGAAACAGAAGATCACAGACATCGTCAACAAGTACCGGAGCAAGCAGCTGGAGCCAGAGTTTTATACTTCACTTTTCCAGGAAGTTGGACTCAAGAACTGCACTTCTTAGACCCTGTCTGTCTAGGACTCTTGAACTCCAGTTTGGGGCTATGATATCAGAGCAAAACAGTTTGATAGGTGATCACTGTAAAAAGAAAAACAAATCACTCCCCAAGAACTTACTGTTTAATCACCAGAGTAGAAGAAACACATTATAAACCCATTTGATAGAAGACTTTTGGCTTTCTAGTGAAATGGGTTCCCAGACACAATCATATTCCTGCTGGTAATGTTGATATACATTTTAGCCATAAACTTTCTTTTAAAAGTGACAGTTTTAGTTAAATATAAGCCTTTTGAGGAGAAAGGTTTTATGCATCTCAGTAAACACGTGCATTGGTAGTATCAAATTTGCAAATTAGAAGTTGAAGATAGTTTTATACTTCACTTTTTAGGAGGTCATATTCAGAATTAAAATCTGTCTCAGAATCTTCCAGGACATTTACAGACTCATGCTGATGCTATAGCATGGAGGAGAAGGAAAGAAATCTCAGCTTTCTGCTCACTTGTAAGTCCATTTGTTGTCCAACTGACAGAAATGAGCATACATGTGTTTTGTTTAGATAAGAAGCTTGACATTAAAATATTTCATGTTTCCTCTCCACATTTCACAAAGTTATCATCCTCATTACTGCACAGATCTATCTGAAGGCCTCAGTTTCTGGGCAGCCCAGGAGCAGATCTGCAATGGAGGCATGGCCCTCTCTGTCCTTTAACGGGGACACAGTGGCGTTTGTGGGGTTAAAAGTTGTGAGACAGCAGTGATGCCTCCACTCTCTCCATTGCTGTGTGGCTTGGGGACATGAAGACAGGCTAAATATTCATAATTCCTTGGTAATTTCTTGGTTAAATTTTGAGAAATTTAAATTTGCAACAAGGGTTGAAAATTATTTGGTTTCATCCATTGTCTTTTATTTCAGGACCAAGCAGGAAACTGCAGTAGTTTATGAAGGATTCTAATTTGGGGTTCAGGAAATAGCCTCTGAATGCTCCTACTTCAGATCTTTCCCAGAGAGCTACTGGATTTCATCAAAATTGACAAATGTTAGTGACCACCCTCTAGGGCGGTTGTTGTTAGAAATGGCTGTTGTTGTCATGTTTTCTGGACTTCGCCAGCTGAAGGCACAACAAATCCCTGTCCGGGTTTTGGAAATACTTGTTACCTCACTGTTACTTTTCTGCCAGGGATAAATGTTTTGAGGTGGCCAGACCCAGAACAACCTTCCAAGGATTCCTGTTACAGTGCTAGAGTACACACTGCTCGTTTCTCCTATTCTTCTGTGCTTTCTTCTTTATTAAGGTTATCTTATGTTAAGAAAATAAGTGACATTTGAAGTCCCAAGAGGAGTGCTCACAGCTGTGTTAAGGTGGTTTCCCGTGTGAACTCTGGTGTCAGTAGACTCTGTAGGTCAGCTCTGCGTCAGTGTGTTTGGTTTGATATTTGGGGAGTTCATTCGAGGGACGGGGGATCATGTAGGGCCTAGTTCCCTGTGCAGATATTTCTATTCCAAAAGTATGCATTTTGTCATCTGTGAGCAAGGAATGTGGGTATCATAGCAGCTCTTGGTTTTAAGTTTGCTATGCCTGTTTCTTCGTGTTTGTTTTAAGCTCAGGTAAAGGTACCTCCTCCTCCTGTGACTCCAGTTTCCATTCAGGGTATGATATTATTGAGTAATTTATTTTCTTTTTAATCTGGGCAATAAATTGATGTTTTCCAGATGGTAGCATGGGGGTAGGGGGTCTAAGGTAATGATGAGCAAATTCTACCCTAAAAATATTTTATTAACTCAGCAGGTATAAGGGGAAGTTTAACAACTTCCATGGAAATTCCAGATTGATGTTTCAAGGGGAAAATGGGCCCTTTTTCTAGTGGACTTGAACAAAGAAGGCTTAAATTGATAGGCAACTTATAACATTCCAGAGGTTAAAAATAACTGATGTAGGTGTACTTCCTCAGTGTGATTCTTTTACCTTTACCATAGTTTTACTGTCAGCAAAATATACTGTGATATGCATGTTGAGGGTAGGCTTCCTGATCCTTCTGTTTGCTCTAATTTCTGGCAACTCTTTGTAGTTCTCATGACTGATAAGTGAATAACCATGTTGAATGCGGTTTATGATCTGGAAGCCTATGATCTCCCAGGGAAGGCGGAATAGATTCAGAGCTGTGCAGCCCCCAAAGGCATGAGACCCTAGTTTGTACAGCACAAATAGAATATAGGGTGATATATCCTTTTGCTCAAAATAACATTTATCTAAAAAAGGAGTGCAGTAAGAACCCTTGGAAAGTTTCACTAGTATGGGTTTAAGTTCATGGTCACTAAGTTCACCCAACTGCTTTTGTTAAAAAATCACTCTGAGTAGAATAATGCCAGAGGAGCATATTAGACCCTAGTAATAACCTTTAGTAGTCCACTTGATAAATTTGCTAGCACGTGTCCATGACCTTCAGAGGGAAGCCAGGACTTCTTTGGTCTGTGGCTTAAACAGTATAGTTGCTGCATGTGACAGGTGTTACCAGGGAGTGGATGAGTGTGGCATTTGGTGATAAGAAAAGCATTACCCAAGGGACAGAGGCAAGTAGCCCCACATAGTCCTTTTTCCCATTCAGGAGATGGGAGCTTTCCTCCTTTCTGGTGGGGAGCACTGAGGACAGTGAGGAGGCTTTGCCTTTCCTTGGTCAGCCAGCTCCCACTTTTGTCCCATACTTCCTCCTAAGATCTTCTCCTACCTAGCGTTGGCCCTCTGAAAGGAATAGTTACGTGGTGGGTTCACCCCATCCTGCCCTTGCCATACACGCCCACATGCATGCATGCTGTCCTCCATTTCCTGGTCCTCGTTTCAGAGCAGCCCATTCCTCTCTGGACTCACTTATAAATACAAAAGACCTACATCTTTGGCCAGTAATGCCAGTTGCCCCACAGGTTGTACGTATGAGGCCTTTATGAGTGGTTACTTTGTACATACTGTGGGGAACCATTTGTGAGGCTCTGAAGAGTGATTTTTTCAGAGAGACAGTGTTCAGGAGCATTTATTTCTGTTGGAAGGTAAGGTGGAAATCAGCCTTGCTCAGACCTGTTTTGTGGTAGATAGGGAAGATGTACTGGGGTAATTTGACACTCCTGCTAGCAGTGGTTCTCTGTTCAGCATTTTAAAACCCATTCAGGTTATATCTTCCTGAAAAGAATTGATTTCTGTGTTTACATGAACAGTAAGTTGAATTAGATGGTCTGTTTTAAGGATTTCCGTGACAGCCTCTTTTCCTGAGATGGAGAGATGGGAGGTAATCCACCCACTCAGTGTGGAATCAAACTGTGGGTTCTCAGTAGCCGAGGAAGCCATGTACTGGATAGTGTTTTTCTCAGAGCATCAGCTCACGTTCTTCAGATGCTTTTCTTTTTTTAATGGTGAGGGAAAAGGTGTAATTTGGGATTCCACAGTGCCTTGCATATAATAGGCGCCCAATAAACATTTGTTGAAGCAAACCAAGTTTCCCAAGTCCTTGCCTCTTGCAGTGACCAAGAACATCTTTCTCCTCTGAAGGGCTTGGCAGTTGTGGCTAAACATTAAGCAGTATCATTATTTGCTTGAAATCATATATACAATTTGTATGAATTTCGGTATGTTGCCAAGACACGATCTTTTTCTTATTGTATTTTCTGTAAATATTTCTGGCACTGAACTGTAAAGTAAAGGCAAAATGTAAATACGAAGGCATACCTATGTTCCCTCGCCTCCTGTGTTTTCTCTTCATCAGTTAGGGAAAAGGCCCAGAGGCTTGTTTGTATTTATGCCGATCCTTTGTCCAGAAGAAACCCATGGAATATTGAATGTAATACATTTAGTCAATTAAATTTTAAGGAGATTCTTATCTAATAACGTTGTGTGTGCTTTTGGTGACAGGTAGGGGTTTGACTCCTGCATGAGTGTTTCTAGTTTACTCTTTCCAGGGCATGTGTGCTTTGCTTTGCCTGACCTTCGTAATTTAGATCTGTGGATTTTCACACTGGCTTTGTAGCGTTTCATGGAATACTGAAAACTAGATTAATTTTTAAAGATAATTTTTAATGAATTACAATTGACATACAGCCTCATACTAGTTTCAGGGTACAGCATAGTGATTCATTATTTTTATACACAATGAATTGGTTACCTGCATAGGTATAAGCTACTCTCTGTCACTATACAAAGTCATCACAGGGCTTGTGTAATAAACACTGCCAGGGGCGCCTGGGTGGCTCAGTTGGTTAAGCGACTGCCTTCGGCTCAGGTCATGATCCCGCAGACCCGGGATCGAGCCCTGCATCGGGCTCCCTGCTCCGTGGGAAGCCTGCTTCTCCCTCTCTCACTCCCCTTGCTTGTGTTCCCTCTCTTGCTGTGTTTCTCTCTGTCAAATAAATAAATAAAATCTTTAAAAAAACCACACACACAAAACACTGCCAGCAGAAGCCTGCCATGTAGAGGCTAGTGTTCACTGAAGAGCCGGCTGCCAGTATCTTAGGAACACAGAAAGGCCACTGTGCTTTCTGCCTGCCCAAAATCTGGGCTCTGCCAGGGCTGGCAGTCAGGAAAGGGGATATGCAGAGGCGGTCATCTTCCCCACCACCCCCTGCCCCTGAGTAGGGTTGGCTCAAGAGGGTTCCATGCAGCCTGATAGCACCTTCCTGCCTAGATCACACTTGAGGGGTGGTTGTACCACCCGAGGAAACACCAATGAGAATGGTTAGGGTACGTGCCTCCACCAAGAGCTGTCCCTCCAGCCTACCACTGACTTGACGGGACGTGAACATGTGACGCTCTGAGCTGCCTTTCCTGTAATTGTGCGTCCACGCCTGCTCTGCCCACAGGAACTCTAGGTGGTGCTTGGTGGTCAGGGAAGTGTCAGGCTGATTGCACAGTGGTCCTGTTTTGGGCTCTGGTGAGAAAATGTGTGTTCAAGCCCTTCCCACGAGTGCTGCTCAGCCCCTTCAGAACCCAATGCCAAGAGATCCCCACCCCCACCCCAGCTAAACCATTTCCTGGTCATGGGCTCTGGGCTGGGAGTAGCGCAGCCTGCCAAGGCACTGTTCTTGGACACACATTCTAATGCCATCTTGCCCAGGCCGCCTCTTCTGAGGACTCCAATCCTCCCACTGCTGGGCTAAGACTAAGCCACTGGCTTCCAAGCTCCAGCTCTCCCCTCCCCTCTCCTCCTTCCACCCATTTCCTATTTTGTCTGTCGCTGGCCCTCTTGCCTTTCTCCCTGAGCTTGTAGCCTCCTGTAAGGGGGTGCTTCCAGGCCATGCCTCCTCCAGGTCTACCACCCGCTTCTTGCAGCTGCTTTCCCAGCCTGGAGCTGGGTCTTCCTGACCTTCCAACCCACTCTCCATGAGTTGCTGTGGCGCCAAAATCAGGGCTGTTTCAGATTGGGTGCTCGTTGATGTGTGCCCTAAGCCTCACCTGGAGGTTCTGACTGAGTAGAGCAGGGGAATTGTAGGAATTGGTGTGTTTCACAGACACTTGGCTGTAGTGACTGAGGTAGCTAGCCCAGGACCCTCTTGGGGACTGAGTGTTTCTGCCTCCCTCCCTCCCACAAGCAGCAGCCATTCCACCTATGAAGTCCCCGCACCCGTCAGGCTCCCTGTCTGGCCAGTCTCCTTCCAGCTCGGGGATGGCCGGGCCCTGGAGGTGCAGGGCCTCCTTCCTGCCACAGGGCCTGGCACATGGAGCTGTACTACTACATGAATGAGCGAATGACAGGTGAGGTGGGAACATAGAAGAATGGCATTTGAGAGTATTCTCCCTACTACTAAGTCGCTGACTACTTAGAAGCTCCTCACTGAAAACTCCCATAAGGAGAGGTGCAGAAGTTTCCATATTAAATAGTCATTTATTGAGGGCCTACTGTGTTAGAAAGTTTTTATGTGGCAGCCCAGTGACCCAGGCTGGCCCAGCAGATTTATCTTCTTGAGCCAATAGTGTTTCAGTCCTTGATGCAACATTTTTAAATTGGAAGGTTTTGCATGAAAATGCAGATTTGAGGGGGCTCTCTTGGGAAAAGATGTGGCAATACTGGGCCTGCCTACTGCATGAAGCTGCAACAGCTGCTCTCCAGGTCGCTGCAGCCCTCCCCCCACCCCACCCCAATGTCACCAAGTGCAGATGTGGGCACCTGTAGCCGGGAGGACAAGGCCCAAGGCGTGCTCCTGAAGGAACCTGTGACCTCAAATACTTGAACAACCACTTGGGGGCGATGTTTATGCCATCATTTATTTTAACTTTTAGCAGCTTGCTGAGGTAAGAATTCTTTCCGTCTTACAAGAGGATCCAAGTAGGTGTCCCATGAACCCATAGCATCTTAGTGGGGATTCAGACCCAGACCTGCCTGCCTCGAAGCTTGGGCTTTGGTTCTTGGCCAAACTGTCTCACTGCCAGTAGCTCCCTCCCGCTTGTCCAAAAGCACTCATCCAAAACAGCTCTCCCTTTGCCTGAAGGACACTGTGACTTCCTTGTTATGTCACCCACTCAGTCACAATTGAGCTGAGAGCAGAGTGTGGGCTGGCCCACTGTGTCCCCAGGGCAGCCCTGCCAGCCCAGCCCAGGCAGGCCTGGCTTTGCCACACACACACACCATGAAGTATCCTCTGGTGCCACTGGTGAACGACCTCACGTTTTCTTTCCTGGTGTTCTGGCTCTGCCTGCCCGTGAGCTTGCTGTTGGTCCTATTGATCGTCTGGCTGCGCTTCTTACTGAGCCAAGGTGAGCTGCCCAGGCCGGGCCCTAATCCTGGAGCGGGGCAGGGGTTCCCGAAGCGGGGCAGGCAAGTCCTGAAGCAACCGCAGGGGGGAGAGCTTCCGCCATGCGCTTTAACCGCTGACTGAGACAAGCAGTCACCTGTAGGAACAAAGGATGAATTGAGTAGCTAGAGGCCAGGAGTAAGCCCCCAAGTTTGGGAAGCAGTGTGTGTGTGTGTACCCACACACGCACCTGTTGTCACCTCAGGGCCACTGCTAGCACAGAAAGTCTTTGGCACAAATCAGAAAGAGGTGGCCCCTGCCCCCAGATGAATTAGTAAAAGGGGCCCTTCCCCGTGACTAGCCAGGGCACAAGGCGGGGGGAACAAGGCATGGGCTGGACTTGAGCCCCTTCCAGCTCCTCAGCTGGCTACTTCAGGGCAGTAAACAACTTACACAATGGGATATGGCAGCCCTAGGCATGGTCAGGTGCCAAGAGAGCACTCCCGCCGCTCTCTGCCTAGACTATACATCAAGGAGACATCTGGGTTCTCGGGGTCGCAAGATCACGGAGGCTGACAGACACTTGTCCTGAGCTCAGCATGCCATCCAGAGGAACAGGACGCCAGGTGGAGCTGGCCAGGAGGAAGCTTGGGGCCAGTGGCAGGATGGCCTTCTGCTCTGCAGGTATCCTATCTCCTTGGGCGCTCCCTGCACCATGGGACCTCTTCCCGGGGACTGCTTGACCTTCCACCTCCGCTCTCAGTTCCAAGACCCTTGGTCAGCAGGGCAGGGAGGGTGCTGATGTGCTGCCAGCTCTGGTCAGAAGGCACTGAGGCAGGGTAAGCGGTTCATCCCCAGCTCTGCCCCACGTTTTCAAGTGTGGGGGCTGGTAATGGTGTCATTACTGGGAGTTCCTGGCGACAGCTTCTGGAAAATAAGTCTAAAGTACATTCCCATAATCCTGGGATGGTCTGCCGCCTTCCCCGAGGGGCACCACTCAGACTTCGGACTGGTGGCGGGTGGGAATCAGAGCATTTGTCCATGTAGTGGCTACAAAAGCCATCTCTCTGGAGTCTAGGACGGGGCCCGCATTTTAGCCTTTCCCCTTCATCCTTCGGAATAACCGCTCACCTTTCTTCAACACGGCACTAAAGCTTGTGCCAAACACTGATGTGCATCGTCTCATTTCCTCCTCAGAATAACCCTTCGGAGTAATCCTTACTGCACAGTTGGTGAAACTGAGGCTCGGGGAGAGGAGCCACGTGCCCAGTCACTCACCTGTGAAGTACTTGAGAGCGCCCGTCGTCTGGTGTCACACCCTGGCTCTGCCTCCTCCCAGCTCTGTGACTGTGGGCAAGTCCTCTCTGAGCCTTGGGTTTCTCATCTGCAGGATGGAGATAGTATCGGTCCTTACCATTTGGGGCTGGGAGAGATGTGTGTGAAGGGCAGGGGCACCAGGATGTGTACACACGTGGCACATAGTGGGGGCTTAGAGGTTGAGGAATAATCCATTTCAGTGACGGTTTTGTCGAGGTAGGAGGAAGCGTAGGCGTGGCTCCAGATGGCTTCTCTGGAAGCAAGGAGGCACCTCACCTGAGGTCTAAGGCCCTGATGCCCAGCATGCATTCTCCTTGAAGGCCCTCCTCTAAAACCACCCACAGCCTGCCCTGTCCTGACCTTTTCTCAGACTTCCTCCCACATCTCACACGGCCCTTTGCAAAACAGCATTTGGTAATTTACAATGACCAGAAGCTGTCCTTAAAGTGAGATGAACAATCTTCTCTCAGGGGCCTGTCTTCTCGGAACCCCTGCTACACGGCAGTGTCCTTGTGCTGGGGTCTGGGCCTGCCAGGCTTTGGCGGGGGGGCTGCTTCTCAAGGACACTCTGGCTGGCAGGTTTCTATTCTGCTGCGGATCTCTTCATTGGAATCCGTTTGGCCTGGAATCAGGTGTGAAAAGCAGATAGGACTACCTCTGATCCCCCTGCTCAGCAGGGCAGTTCCAGGGCCCAGAAGTTGGCCACTTTGAGCAGGGAGTACCATGTGGCCCAAGAGGATGCACTTTCTCAAGTAGATGGGGGAGCAAGGGGAGGAGAAGGGAGCTGCCTGGCAAGCTTGGCACTGAGGCAAGAGAAGGTCATGGGCAACTGAGCTGTGGGGAAGCTGGCCCGTGAGGACAATACTAATTCCAGACTATGACAGGAGAGAGTAGGAAGCCCTGTGTGACCTTCAAGGGGAAGGTGCTCCTCTGAGGACATTTCCTTTGTGATCAGAAAGGAATTTGCAGAAGGAAAAAGAGAAACATCCGAAGAGATGGATTTAGGGCTGAAACGTGCCTGTTGAGGGTCCTGCCCACCTCTTGGTGATCCTTAGTGCAGGTGTTAAAGGCAAAGCTCCCTTTGAGTCCCCTGACTTCAGACAGGTGTACCTAACAGAACCACAAGGCGCTGGTCGGAGGCATCAGCACAGCTTCCTGGCTGTGAGCCTGGACATTCCGCCTTCCGAAATGTCCTCATTGGTAAATTACAAATAACACTAGTAACTGCTTTGAAGATGTTGTTAACAGGATTAAATGAGAAAATGCACGTGTAACACATAGCACATAGCATGTGTTCAAGAAACAATCATGATGTGAAGAGCAGTCCCTTCAAGCCCTCACACTAAGTTGTAAACCCTCATCACTGCTGGCTTTGATGAATGCCTGTTGTACGTGGTCTACATCAGTTAAACTCTCCCCATAGGGCTGTAATATGCCCATTTCACAGATGAGGAAATGAAGCCCCCCTTTTCTGTCTCCTGTTCTTGGTCTGCAAGTGGAGGCCTCTCTTCAACCTTCATTCCTTCTCTGCCACCATTGAGACACCTTAAGAGTATCGTAAGAAGGAGAATTCCCCCATCCCTTCTCCTTCCTCCTTCACCTTGCCTTCCTCAGATAAGTCACAGTGGCAAGCTCACGCACCTATGTCACAACACATGCAGGTTTTCCAAAAAAGCGTGGTTGGATTGTTACATGTTTTTCAATAAAAAGGGGAGGAGATCCTACCCTATACATTTCTCTGAAACTTGCTTGTGATTTATCAGGGACAGCTTGCAAATCAAAAGCTACAGGTCTCACGGTCATTTGAACAGTTTCTGACGTGGCACTGTATGGAGGGGCCGCTTTTTATGCATCGCGACTGTGCTACAGCCCATCAACCAGACCGCTTGTGATGGACACACACACACACACACACACACACACACACACACACAGTTTCCAAGGTATTTTATTGCTTGCGTATGTTTTACCACAAAACAGTGCTGCACGGAAATCTTATACGTATATGCTCAGATATTTGTTAATACATAGGCTGGTGTATGAATGGACGGATGGGCTAATAAATAGGTTTTTTGTCTCCTCAGTGTCCTCTCTTGGACCACACCCAATGCAAGTAGGTCATTTGTTTGCCTCTAGGGCCTTTCCCTATTTAGTAGATGGATATGGCCACTTTCTGAGTCCTAGGACAAACTTTTTTGATCCTGGTCACCTTCAAGGTCCTCAGGTCTCCCTGAGATCTCAGGGCTGTCCCATACATCATGATTCTGCCTTGGCCCCTTGGTCTCACCCAAAGCTGCAGGGATGCCTAGCCTTGGCAGAGGGCTCCTTTTGGGTTAGGGGTAGAAGATAGGATGTGACCACCCAAGATGCCTTATCTTGTACCTCCACAGATTCAGAGGAAAATGACTCAGATTTATGCTTTGACTGGGAGCCCTGGAGCAAAGACCCAGCCCAGTTTTGCAGGGAGGGGACACTCCATAGCTAAGAGGAGGAGAGGCGCTGCCTGTGAGCCTGTTCATCCAGGTGAGACATTTCTGGGGGTTGGTGGGCGGGAATGGGGAGCCTCTGGTCCTACCCAAAGCCTAGGGTGGCTGCCATGTTGGAGGTCTGCTCCCTGCAGCATGGGACAAGAGCTGCTTGCCATGTTGGGGAGCCCTCTGCTTCCTTCTGTTGGAGACATGTCTTCAGCATGTTGGACGTCCAGCCTTCTCTGCCATGAAGAGTTCCTTTACAAGGTCCCCTACCCTTTACCTCTATGACCTCACCTCCCACCACTCTCCCACTCAGGGTCTTTGCCTTGGCTGCCCCCCCCGCTGGAATTATTCTCCCCCACATCCACTTGGTGCACTCCCTCACCTCTGAGGTTGAGCTCAAATGTCCCCCTTACTCTCTGCTCTAGATTGTCTTTTGCCATAGCACTTATCACCTCTTGACATGCCCGATAATTGATGCTCCAAATCCAAAGCCCTCCCAGCACTCCTGACATACAGCTCTTTGTAGGAGGAATGACAGGATGCCAGTGATGGAGTTTGCTGATAGTCATTGGACACTTAATAGGCACATGTACCTGTGCTGAGCATTTCCCTTTCACAAGCTCTTTTATGAGATCTTATGAAGAGGGTATCATTCTTACCTCCATTTTGCAAATGAGAGCTCTGAGTGGCAGAGCAGTAAGTAATTTGCCCTGAGTAATGGAGCCCTGGCACCCACTGAACGCCTAGAAAGGCCTCATTCACTCCAGGGAAGTTGAATGTCAGCCCCATGCCAACAACCCCGATGCTCTCATCGTCCTTCTCGGTTCTGTTATCTGCTTGACACCTTTTCATGGTGGGAAGGGGAGTCTTGATTTCCTTGGCTGCCCGACAGAGGAAAACACCACACCTGCTCTTCTGCCAGCTTCTCTCCATCTTGAAGAACAGCACCTCCATTTAGGGTCTCATTGCTTGAGCCATAAATGCAGGGGACAGTCTTCATGCCTTTTTTCCCCTCCCAGCCCACATCCAGTCCATCACTAAGTCCTAAATCCTATCCCTCATGTGCCCACTTCTCTCTGCCCCCATGCCCACCCCAGCCTGACCTATTCCAAAGTCTGCCAATGCAACGTGTTACCAACCCCCCTCTGCTTCCTGTGGATCCCAGTGTGGAGCCCCTGCCAATATGGGGTGAGACGCAGGGACCCTCACTTAACCTCAGTTACACTGATTCTTAACCTTTCTGGGTTATAACTTTGACAGTCGAGGGTGCTTTCCCTGGGAAAATACACACGTGTGCTTGCACTCAGAGTTTTGTGTTCAGGGCTAGCTTCGTGGTGGTAACCTGTGCAGTCCCGTGAGGTCCGGGTTCTGAAGAGCCCCAGGCTTGCTTTAATGATCTGCTGTCTCTTGTCTTAACATTTTAAATTTTTGAACGAGGGGCCCTGTAAGAAAAATTCATTTTTCTTAATGGGCCCACAAATTAGTGGCCTGTCCTTTTTGTGTACAATTAGTGGGGTAAGAAAAGGAGACTTTCAGACTCTTCTCCAGAATCCTGTCCCATTCATATAGAGCCCTTACCATCCCATCATGTATCTCTTCCCCTCTCCTTTTCTCATTCCATCGCCATTCCTAGACTCAACCTTTCATGCTTTTCCAGCCTGGCTTTCTGGGGGTTAGCGCAGCGGTGGCAGTAACCGAGGTGGATGGGAGAGACTCACCGGTGAGGGAAGAGGACTCTGGCGAGTGAGGTGCTTCCCTGGGGCCCCTGACTCCTCTCCTGTACCAATGGACTCAGGAAAGCCTCCAGAGGACCCAGCTCTTCTCCCACTACAGATGGCCTCCCAGGGTCCCAGGGGAGGAGCCTGAGCCTGTGAAGATGGGGTGAGCAGGCATGCGGGGAAAAGGCCAGCTGAACTCAGAGGAGGTCCTAGGACAGGGCAGGGCCAAAAGGTGTGGGTCCATATTGAAGAAACAAGGGGTTTCCTGTGCTCAGAAGACCCTTGGCAAATCCCACTGGGCCTGGCCAGATCCATTCATTTAACAAGCTGTGGGGTCTGCGCCAGCCATCCTTGACCATCTTTGGGAATGCTTAACTTTTCTCCCATCCTTTCAAAGCCTTTGGGGGAATCTTGCTCTCAGCTCCCATTCTATAATTTCACACTCCTTGATTCGCCTTTATGTTGACTTTAATAACAAATTTTAACAAAGAACAATTTATAAATACAGAGTGGCTACCATATGCCTAGTTATAAAAATAGCTCACATTTAATGAGCACCCACTGTGTACCAGGCCCTTTTCCATGGGCCTTATACAGGGGTTTTAACCCTCACAATAATTCTCTGAGGTAGGGTCTTTGGTTATCCCTGTTCACAGATGGGGAAAACGAGGCACAGAATGACCAAGCCACACCCGTGGAGTTGGGGTTTGAGCCGAGACCCTGACTGCTCTGTGCCTGGTCTTCTCCAGGGTGGGGTGTGGGGCAGGTGCAGGGGAGGAAGCACTCTGCCCTTGAAGAAATCCCCTGTCCTTAGAGCCTCACTAGCTGTGCAGGGTCAGCAAGGTTGATGGCAGGAGAAGGGGAAAGGCCCCCTTGGTGTCGCCGGTATCGCCTTCTCTACCACCTCACATCCTACAGTCACCACAAGGCTCTTCAGCTATCCAGAGGAGAGAGGAGCATGAACTATTAGCTTGTCTGGAGTTTGGTCCCTGCAGCTCTGCGCTTTCTGCCCTGTCAGCACGATCCGTCCAAAGCACATGTGGAACATGTCCTTTCCCCTGCTAAAGCCCTCTCTGGCTCCCTATTGTCCTAGGGCTAAAGTCTGAGTTCCTGTGTGGTATAGAGGGCTGCCGTTTGGGAGCTGAGCTCCACTCATCTTGCGGAACGAGGTTTCTGCTCCCACCGACAAGGCAACAGTGAACATTCTTGAACTCTTAGCTTCATATACAAGCATACTCCTACCTGAAGGATAAATTCCGGGGGGAGAAATGGTTGAGCTTCAGATATATGCATTCACATTTTGCAGATGTTGCAGATGCAGTGACTCCACTGAGTGCCTGCTCCCCCAGGCCTTCGCCCTACTGTGCCTGCACCCCTAACACACATGCACACACTGTCTCTCTCTCCCACATCCTCCCCCGTACCCTCACCCCCACTTCTTCCTCCACACATGCCTTGTTCTGGCTGATGAGATTTGGGCAGCCTGTGTTTTCCTGGGAGCTTTCCTGGCATGGAATAAACACTTTTGGGAACAAACATTCCCCGTAGCTAGAGCTTCCTTAAGACTTTTTCCAGCATTGTCTCCAACTTCCCTGCTCCGTAGAGTCCCATGTGCTTCTTGGTCGTCTCTACCCCCTTTGCTGTGAACGCATGTGCGGGGGGTGGGGGGGGTGTCAGCCTCTGTGCTGACCGACAAAAGCCAGCTGAGCCACCAAGCCCCACTCTCCTGCCCCCAGCCACTCTGGGGGAACCAGAGGGGCCTCCTGGGGGAAGCTCAGATCTTGAGGGAGAGTGGGCACTGCCTGGCTTTGCCGGGAGGACATCTGGCCATGCGCCCGGGAGCAGCTGTGGCAGAAAGCAGGGGACACAGCTCCCTGGGGCTCCTGGCATGTAAGCATCTCTGAAGGGTAGTTGGTGGGGGCTGTGGGAAGATGCCTTCCCAGCTCTGGGTAGAAGGCTGAGATCCCGGGTCTCTGAGGGGTATGGATTGAAGCCCCCCTTTTAACATTTTGTTCTATAAGGCAGATTCTCTCTCTCTCTCTCTCTGCGATCCTCTAGTACTAGGCTCCCCGAGAGACACCATCGCTCTCATGGCAGCCATGGCCAAGCGCCTGCTGCTCTGCGCCAGCCCCAGGTTTGCACACTGCCCATGAGTTGTCGTATTTGATCCTCACAATAACCCTGTGAGGTGGGTCCTAATCCCATTTTCCACAGAGGAAACTGAGGGTCAGGGAGGTTAAGTAATTCACCCCAGGTCACACAGCCTAGAAGCGGCCCATTTCCCTGATTGCTAACTGAGAGGTATTTCTCAAGATCCCCAGTGATGCCCTTGGCTCCTCCTCCCGTGGACGATGCAGCTGAAGGTCGTGCCATTGATGTTGTAAGACACACGAGTAGACGCAGAACAGTGAGTGGACGTGGCTCTCTCTTCGGACCTCTTGTCATGACACATTTCCCAGGCGTGCCCTTATTTTCCACCTCTAAGTGGAAGCTCTGGAACAGAGTGCACGCCCCTCCTCCTCCCACCCGCCCCCAGGAGCCTCAGTGTCACCCTCGGCAGCCTGAGGCTATCCTCTCCGTATTCCCTCCATGAGGCGGCCACCACAGAGCAGCACAAACTGGGCGGCCTTGGCCAGCAGAAATGGATTCTTCCACAGTCTGGCGGCCAGGAAGCCAGAGGGCGCTAGCAGTACGTGCTCGCTATGCACCTGCGGGAGGGATCCAGCTTCCAGCAGCTCCACATGGTCTGTGGCTTGTGGGAGGCCCTGCCTCCCTCTTCACATGGCCTTCTCCCTGTGGGTCTAAGCACCGCCTCCCTCTGCACGAGTCTGTCTCTGTGCCCGAATTGCCTGTTCTGTGGGGACGCCTCTTGGTGAGGACCCGCTCTAATGACTGCGTTTGACTTGATTTCCTCTATTTCCAGAAAAGGTCCTATTTCGAGGTCCTGGGGTGAGGACTTGTGTGTGTATTTTTAGCAGGACGCAACAATCCCTACCTCCCTCTTCCGCAAGGGCTCGGGGTGGCCGTGCACAGAAAGCCCTGAGCACAGGGCTGGGCTCACACTTGGCAGACGCTCCGTAAACTGCCGCCAAGAGAATCAAGTTGAACACCCGGAAATAAGGTGCCTGGTCCATCGTGTGCCAGGCACAGTCCGGGCGCCTGACACAGATTATCCCATCGAGTCCTCATGGCCACACCTCAACACAGGCAAGGTTTTCATTGAAATGATGAGGAAGCTGTGACTCCAAGAAGTAAAGGAGCTTGCTTGAAGCCAAACAGCCTAAGTGGCAAAGTTGAGGCTCAACCGTGGGCCTGTATGGCTGCATTGATCCCAATGGGTGGGGAACCTATATGCTGGGGAGCAGAAGATGCTCAGAGGGGGAGAAGGGCAGGGCAGAAATGCTGCTCACAGAGCACACAACCCTGGGTCTGAGGGGCATGGAACACCTCTCAACAATAGTGAGGAGGTGGGCTGGATCACAGGCTCCCCGGGGAGGTGTGGGCAGGCTGCCAGGATCTGAGTCATTCCACTGTGACTTGATCCACCTGACTGATCAGGCCCAGCGGGGGCTGAGGGATGTGGCCCAGAGTGCGGGCACACTTCACCCTCTTCTGAGTACATGTAGCTCTCCAGGAAGCTGAGAGGTGGTACTTCCCTAAAGAAGCTTACTTAAGACTCAGGATGCTTGCTTTCCAAGTGTTCCCTACACCTAAGTGAGGTGATAACAACTTAGGATTTTCTTTCTGGACCAGAAGTTCATTTACTCAGATACTAACTTTCTTACACATTCAAGCATTTATTCATTCCTTTATTCATGTGCTTTTCTACCCATTAGCCTAATGGCTCACTGATTTCTTCATGCACTCATTCATGCTCTAATACTTTCATTTACACAGCCATCCACCATCCATCAATCATCCATCCATCCCCCATCAACCATCCATCCATCATCCATCCATCCATCCATCCATCCATCCATCCATCCATCATCTACCCCTCCTTCCATTATTCATCCATCATCCATTCATCCATCCATCCATTATGCATCCACTATCCATCCATCTATCATCTATCCATCCATTATCCATCCATTCATCTATCCATCCATCTAACACTTACGAAGCATCTATATGTTTTACACACAAAGCTCCTTATGGCTCCCAAGGTACCTTTTCACTCACTTTCATGGCTATTTCAACTTACCTGTTGGGAAGGAGGGCCTCTGCACCAATGGGACCTCCAAATACTTGACCATCTGGTGGCATGATTCCAGAGTCTTCTCCTCAGGAGGACCGTGGGAAGACTGGACGTTGGTCATCTCCATGGTCCCCGTCTCTATGTGAGAGTCCGTGACAGTATTACCTGAGACTTGAGGCTCCTAAGGGCCCTTGTCCTGTGGAGCTGTTCCCATCTTTTGATGTGAGAGCCAGGCATGGTCCTGGGCACTGTCGCTCCCCTGGGGTATTATTTCCAGTTATTGGGCTCCATTTCTTCTCCCTGGACAGAGCAGGCTATGGTGACCTGTGGACTTGGGCCCCACCCTTGAGCTGCTCCCTGGGGCCACTCTTCTTAGTGTAAAGTCAACTATGCCCCCTGGAAAAGTCATTAACACTCACATACTTTGAGGAGGGCAGGAGCCCAGAGCAACCGGGGGAATACCATAGTGTCCTGTCCTGCCAGAGTGCAAGAGGAAGCTCTCCTGGTCCCTACATGTACGGGGACACAAGCCAGGAAAACTGACAGGAATGTCCCTCACTTGTCCCTAAACACCCCACTTCCACCCCGTTACATGAGTCAAGCTTCTGCTCCTTCACACTCCAGGAAAAATGTCAACTCCCAGAGAGGCCCTTCTGGACTCTAGAGCAGGTGACAGAGCAGGTGAGAGACCTGCTCAAAGAGAGGCGAGGCCAGGGTGGAGATCCCTGAGTCGGGGCTGCCTTTTCTGACTACATTAGTCAGGTACTTTATTAATTCAGTTTAATTTACAATTGTAATAATGTACAACATTGTACATTAATTAATTGTAATAATTACAAAGGTAATAACACAAGGCAAATAATTTTTCATAACTTTTTAAAAGTTGCCATTTTTGGGGCACCTGGGTGGCTCAGTTGGTTAAGCGACAGCCTTTGGCTCAGGTCATGATCCGGGAGACTCAGGATCGAGCCCCACATTGGGCTCCCTGCTCAGCCGGAAGCCTGCTTCTCCCTCTGTCACTCCTCCTGCTTGTGTTCCCTCTCTCTCTGTGTTTCTCTCTGTCAAATAAATAAATAAAATCTTAAAATAAAATAAAATAAAATAAAAGTTGCCATTTTTATTTCACTGTGTGCTGGTGGGCAGGTGGGGGGTCTGTTTGGTGGGTCTGCTTATAGGTGACCCTGGCTGAGCCAGCCCCACTGGAGAGGAGGCTGGACATTTGGGGGTGTCTGGGAATCGGTGTGTCACAGAACTCTGCAACCTTCCTCCTGCGTGCATCATTGATCAGGTCAGCCCCACAGTGACAGCAGCTCAGCCACTGAACTAGGAGCCATGAGGCTGCCAGCTAGTGGCGGGGCCTGCTCTTCTCCCTGCAGCCCAGATGGAGAGGCTGCCTGCCTGGTGCCCCCTGCCTCGCCATGTCCCTGGATCTTGTGAGCCCGCACCACCAGGCAGCCGGGGCGCTGTGCAGGCCTGGGCTGAAGGTACAGGCGTCATGGAAGGGGAGTGGGGAGGTTTGGGCCACTGGTGTCTCAAGCCAGGCCCGAGGGGTGAGCGGAATAAGATGAGGACCTACTATGTGTTAGGGATATATGGCCTGTATGTCAGTTCTCACTACATCACCGTGAAGGAAGAATTCTCCTCCTATCCTACAGATGAGGAAATGGAAACTCAGAGAGGTCAAGTAAATGACCCAAGGTTATAAGCTGCCAAGTGGTGAGGGTATATTTCAAACCTTGGTTGGTGAACTCCAAACCCAGACCCTTCTGGGACACACTCTGCCCTGGAATCCTGCTCGTGGCCTTCTGCAGGGGTCACTGATTTTCAGATTCTAAGGGATATGAGGGATTCCCCCATGTGTGCTCTTTTCCCTTCCTCCAAATGTAAAGAGTATTAGGACCCAAGGGTTTAGTTGGGGTTCAGGATTCAGGACCTTAAGCTATGGGGTCTCAGCTGTGTCCATGTAGCTCTTTTATGACCAAACAGTATTTTTGTTAATAGGCTGTTTTCTTTCTTTTCTTTTCCCTCTCCTTTTCTTCCTTCCCTCTTTCCTTTCTTATTGCTATTTTAACTATATGCATTGTCTTGGACATACGTATCTTTGTGCACTTACCTTATGATAAATTCCCAGAACAAGAACCACGGAATCCAAAGGTCTGTACATTTAAAACTGAAACATATCGCTAAGTTGTTTCCCAAAAGACTGTATCCACAGACTCACAGAGTAGGTGCCGGTTTTATTTCTTATATTGATGTTCTTGACCAGACACTGTTGCTCTTTTTAGCCTATGCTAATTGTATCTTATTTTTAACTCTGCCTTCTTATATTATTAGTGCAATTGAACACCTTTTCCCATGCTGAGTGTTGGGAGATCACAGAGGCAGGAAGACCACTTTGAGTTTAGTGCGATGGTCAAGTTTCTGTTAGGACAGTGGGTTAAGTGACTTGGACCAGCTGCACACAGGTAACTTGTAGGATAAGACACTTTTACGAAGCCTGCCCAAACACATGCTTTGCTCCTGAGTAGCTCTGAGGTCTCTGCCATGGGTTAATGTCACCTCTATCTCCAAATATCATGTTTCTTTAACCCCCCACGTACACACCCCTCTATGTGAACCCAAGCACCAAAGGATCACCTGCACGTAGTTTAAATGCATCAGTGGTAGAAGGTCAACCTGAATCTCCAAGTCAGCTTCCCCACTTACCAGCTGTGTGGGGCTCCAGGGAAGTCACTTAAGCCCTCTGAGCCTCAGCTTCCTTTTCTGTAACAGGGCTGCAGCAACAGTTCCTGCCTTCTCTACTGTGAAGACACAAGGAGATGAAGGCAGTGAAGGGTCTGGCACAGAGCGGGGATGTGGGGAGCGCGCTGCCGTCCCAGGGTGGTCTGAAGGAACGTTCTGGGAAGGACTCAAATAGCACAGAGTTGTTTTCATGTAGTAAGGAAATTCAGGCCTCCTGCCTCTTTGGAGTGGTAGAAAGAGCTACATTTTGAGCCCTAAGTCCTCTGCTTACCTCACTCTTCTGAGCCTCTTCCTTTATTCGCGACAAATACCATTCTGATAGTTGTTGTTCACACCTGCCTTCCTGGACGTCCACCACGGATTGGCCACTGGGGGGCTGCTTTCCAGCCACGTTCACAGCAGGTGGGCTGGCAGGCAGGTTCTTTCCAGGGCTCCCCTGGACTGACTTGCTTACAAAACAGTGAAGGGAAGGTAGGTCCCTTCTGATGGAGTCCATATTGCCTCTTGCCTCACAGTGAAGCGAAGGGAGAAGCCTCTCATTATGCCAAGGGGTTAGGTTCAGACCCTTCACACCTCTGGGACTCCCCACCCCTCTAACTGCCCTCCCATCAAGCATTATCAGTTCCACCCAGTTTGGCCAGCAGATGTCCACAGAATGCGAAAATGTCTTCTTCCTGACACTTACCAGCCCTGGATATTAGTGATCTTTTTGGTGTTTGCCAATTTGGGGGGTGAAAATATGTCATTGTTTTAACTTGTGTTTCCTTAATCACATTTTTCATATGGAACATTTACATTTTATCTCCAGTGGCTCTTAATTCATATCTGGTATTTACTTTTCTATGATATTTTTGAAGGTATTTTTTCCTTATTGATTTCTAGGAACTCTTTATATAGACTAGATAGTAACCTTTATCATTTGTTGCAAATATCCTATCAGCTGATCACTAACTTTGTTTATGGCATCTTTGTTACACAGGAATTTTGAATTTTTATGTAATCAAACCTTATGTGTTGCTGGTTAATGGCTTCTGGATTTTATTTTGCTTGGGGGATCTTCACCACCCTTTATTTCTTCCCAACTTCATTCTCGTCAAACCATAATGTAGACTCCCATCCACGCGGGAAATTCCTTTGTACTTACCAGCATAATAACCTGCTTCCCTTCCTGTGAGCTCTGCATATCTAATTCCCTCTCTGGGATCACTGACACTTTAAAACTGAGTCCCAAGATTGCCTTCTCCAGGAAGCCTTCTCTCTTCAGCCCCATCCCATTCCGTTTCCTGTTCTGTCCCTCTGGGATGTTTGCCCCATCTTAGGTAGTTTGTAGGCTGTGTTGAAGCACAGTTGAAGCTTGTATAGATTTGTTGGAGCACTTAATGTGGACCAAATGATGTGTATGCATTAGTTTACTTCCTCCTCACAACCTGTGTATACTATTATCATCAACGTTATACTCATTTTTCAGGGAGAGCTGAGAGACTAAGATATTTTCCCACAGTTGCACATCAAGAGGACAGGCCCAGACCCAGATCCAACACAAGCTGTATACTTAGAACTCTTTGTCGGGAAGACATTTTCAAACATGGTAAGATACAGCCCTGGGACCAAAAAACTAAGTTCCTACCAAAAGCCTCCTCCTGTAGCCAGGGATCAAACCGTGCAAATGCCAAATGTCTGTGGCTTTTCTCTTCTCGTACTTTCGCCTGTGCCCTCTTTGGAATCAGGGCTGGTTATGGCTGGGTGTATGTCACCAATGTCTCGGAGTCTCCAGCCTTTGTCCTCATTCCACCCTGAACCAGAGGCTGATGCTGGAATTTTAGCAATTGGCTCTAAAACAACTCAATTCCCAAAGCACTAGCTGGTCTGTTTGATTTCCGGAATGTTTGCAGAAGATAGAAAAGACGAGTCACATCACATGCCCTGTGGCCATACCTTCCACAGTGGCAATGCTTGGTGATCCGCTCATAACCTCTGTCCCTCCTTTATCTTCACCCCTGCTTCTTACCAGCCCCTGCATTATCGACTTGGCCAAGGAGACCTTGGCATTTCCCTGACGGTGACCACCGACTGCTCTTCCAGCATGCCCCATGGGGATTTATCTCAGTCCACTTCCCTATGACATATCACTATCCATTGCTAATTTTTTAAAAAATTGTATTTATGTATTAGGAGAGAGAACACACAAGTAGGGGGGAAGGGCAGAGGGAGAGCCGACTCCTCCCTGAGCAAGTAGCCTGATATAGGGCTCAATCCTAGGACTCTGGGATCATGATCCGAGCCAAAGACAGCCGCTTAACTGACGGGGCCACCAGGAACCTCTATCTATTCCTAATTATAAGCCAGAAGAATCTTTAAAGCGCCACAGCAGCTAGTAAGAAGCAGAGTTGGGACTGAGTCTAGGCTGGTGGTATTTCCTCCCCAACCTCATGCTGCATCTAGCCAATGGGGTGGGAAAAAAAGAGAGAGGGAAGGGAAAGTCACAATTAAGAAAAAAAGTTGCACAAAGGGCTTATTGCACAGTGGTTGAGAACATGGGCTGTGGAGCCTGACTGCCTGAGGTCAGACCCCAGCCTATTTACTAGACAGGTAATGTTAGACAAGTTCATTTCTGTGTGCCTCAGTTTTCTCATCTGCAAAATGGGATAAGAATAGGTACTTGTGAGGATTACATGAATGACCATGTAATGGTTCTTAACGGGGGCAATTTTGCCCGTCAGAAGACATTTGGCAGCATGTCACTGTGGCCACATGACCTGTGCTGGTGACCAGAGCCTTCTCCCAAACTTACCATAGTCTCTATCGCTCAGATGAGGGGAGAGGTGATGCTGTACTCTAATGACAAATGTAGCGATGGTTCCTTATTCCTGAGCACCCAGGACAGACCAGCTACTTTGCCTGGCCTCTCGGTTACCTTGTTTGTGATGTTCACAGTAACAGTAGCTTGAATTAGCCCCCCTCTGCAGAGGACATGGAGACTCAGGGAAGTACAAAGTCTGAGCAGGTGGAGCTCAGCCTCTCTCTAACCTGATGCGGCTTGTGTAGCCCTGCCCCTTTCTGCCACCTGCCACTACCAGAGGGAGCTGGAGAGGAGGCCGGGCCACGCCTCCCCTGGGGCACCCCAACTGAGGCATTCTCGTCCCTCGGTCATGCTGCCCATTCTCCAGCTGCGGCCTCCCCTCCCATTATCTGATCCTCAGGGGCATGCCGTGACCCCACAAGCAAGAGTCTTCCCTAGGGGCACCTGGGTGGCTCAGTTGGTACAGCGACTGCTTTCAGCTCAGGTCATGATCCTGGAGACTCAGGATCGAGTCCCACATCGGGCTTCCCGCTCAGCGGGAGGCCTGCTTCTCCCTCTCTCAGTCCCTCTGCTTGTGTTCCCTCTCTCTCTGTGTTTCTCGCTGTCAAATAAATAAATAAATAAAATCTTTAAAAAAAAAAAAAAGAGTCTTCCCAAAACCGTCTTGAAAAGTTCCCATCCCTACCACCGTTTTACCACTACACAGTTATGGAATCTAAAGCCCAGAGTGAGGAAGGGACACATCCATGGTCACACAGAGAGGAAGTATTAGGGGGCACAGACTGGAGCTGAGGACTCTCAGGCTCTGTCTCCTCCCACAGGTCACCTGGAGGGACAACCAGCTGGCCTCTGGGAGAGCCTGTGCGCTCAGGAGAGCTCTGAGCAGCTGCGAGTGCCGCCCCGGCCATCTGACTCGACTGTGTGTTTTGATCTGACATGATGGCATGTTTTGTCCCCAGGCTGGGCTCATAAGCCTCTGGCTCCTCGCTGCAGATCAAGAGCTAGAAGCTGCTCATTGGCTGGGCAGCCCCAGGCAAGTCATTCATGCTGTCTGAATGTCAGGTGGAAAGTGCCCAGAAGCAACAAGTATTTATCGAATGGACATTTATGGAGGACTTATTCCAGCACCTCGATAGCTTTCTAGTAACTATGTGGGAGCTCAATACACATTTGCTGACTCCCTGGAGTAGCTCTTAAACCACACTAGTTGTCCCCATGTGATGATGAGGAAGCCAAGGCTTACCAGGTTCACAGGCTCCCCAAGATTACTTCACTAATAAATGACCGCTCTAGGATCCAAAATCACACATGCCTGTCACATGTTCTTACCTTCTAAACTTACGGATCCCGTTATCTATCGTTTAGTGGGCATGCAGTAAGTGCTCAATAAATGCCTCAAAACAAAATCACAGTGAGAGACCATCGTGCTGTATGCTTAGGATCTGTGCACTTTTCTGCATACACTACACATCAATAAAATGTTGAAAACAAAACCAAAAACTGGGCTGTGTTTGTGAAGGTTGGAGTGAACTTTGCTGAGCGCCCCTAGTTGTGCTAAGCCAAAGACCTGTCACCGCACCGCACACCGTGGTCTCGGCACAACAACCCCTTTAGAACTGCTGGGGGTTTATTTCATGTCTGTTCTTTCCTGGGCCCCCGTCTGACCTCCTTAGAAAGTTCACCCAGAGAAAGGACAGCTCCTCTCTTGGTCTCAGCTGTCAAAATGGAGACACAGTTGACTTCTGTTTGGGTTTAGTCACTGAGATTTTCAAATTGCCAGGAAAACACACAGATGCCAGCAATTTTCAGGCGAATCGCAAAACAGCTAAAGAAACCAAACTGTGCACCAGCATGTGGGACAAAACGGATTCGCAGGATGGGCGCCGACTAGCAGCTTTCTCAAAAAGCATAAATAGAGCAGAACAGCCAATTTTATAATTAACTGGGAATTGGTATCCGTTAAGCTTCTGCTCAGTGAGAATGGCCAAACCGTTCCCTGGGGAGAGCTGATGCCCTGCTCCTCCCCTTGGGCCCTGGAAGATCTGAGAATTCTTGGCTTTACCCCCATTTGAGTGTGTTTCAGGATGTGAGTGTTTATCGCTTGGAGTCGAGCTCAGTGTGTGGGCAGGTCGCTTGGGAGAAAGGTGCAAACCATGCGTCAAATGAACATAGAGGCTCTTGTTTGAATGTTATTAAGAATTCCATGATGATGATTGAACCTAGCGGGAGGTCCTTCTAAGCAGGGGACCATGTGGGACTGCTCAGGTCCCACATCCATGACCCAGGGCCTAGGTACTGGATCACACCTCCAGAAGCTGGGGGGACATCAGCAGGTGTGATCTCAAGTTGTGGGCAAAAAGCCTCAGGGGCTCCAGGGCACAGGACCCCACAAGAGGGAGGCCAGGTAGGCAGCAGGAACAAAATCAGCACCCCGCCCCGGGCTGTGACATACACAACAAACAAATCCAATGGAACAGTCCTTTCGGGAAGGCAATTCGGGCAAGAAGTGTCAAAATCTCACAAACCCTTTGATCCTGCAAATCCGCCTTTCGCACTCTCTTTTACTGTTAACTCGACACAAGGGAACATGATAATGAACATGAGAACACTTATAGTTGTGTTACTTGTGACTGACAGATGGAAATAATCCAAGCCCCTGTCAAAGGGGGTGGATGCTGCCTCCCCAGTGAGGATCTTACCAGAATATGCACTGTGTAGGTGACCTGCCTGTGACTCAACTACTCAATGACATCATCTAGGACCAAGCTTTTAAGTTCTCTATTTATTCTGAGTGTGGGATCCACTTCATTCTGAATCTGGATCACCACTGTGTGCCCACCACCTCTTTGGGGCAACTCGATCTGCGTCCCAGGCGAGAGCTGGTTGTCTCTATCCTAGAACTCCCAGCCAAAGTCCTGCATGTTCCCTTCCTTGAATCAATTTCTGTGGTTGGAGCAATGCACCTAATGTTTCTTTTCCTTTCTGGCTTATTGTTTGTTTGTTTTTTAAATAGTAGGTTGGGGGGCACCTGGGTGGCTCAGTTGGTTGGGCGACTGCCTTCGACTCAGGTCATGATCCCGGAGACCCGGGATCGAGTCCCACATCGGGCTCCCTGCTCGGCGGGAGGCCTGCTTCTCCCTCTCTCACTCCCCCTGCTTGTGTTCCCTCTCTGTCAGATAAATAAAATATTAAAAATAAATAAATAAATAGTAGGTTGGGGCGCCTGGGTAGCTCAGTGGGTTAAAGCCTCTGCCTTCGGCTCGGGTTGTGGTCTCAGGGTCCTGGGATCGAGGCCTGCATCGGGCTCTCTGCTCGGCGGAGAGCCTGCTTCCTCCTCTCTCTCTGCCTGCCTCTCTGCCTACTTGTGATCTCTCTCTCTGTGTCAAATAAATAAAATATTTTAAAAAAACTATTAAATAGTAGGTTGGCAGAGAGCTGATCCATGGATGGCTTTCTGATGGAAGTAGAGCAGATCCAACAGAGGGATGAGCTGAAGGAAAAGGATGCAGTTGAGGTGAAAGCCAGCTCCCAGACGGTGAGGAGCCTGGCTGGGGACTGCTGGGTGCCAGGGTTGGGCTTTCTATTGGGGGAGGGGTGGTTAGGGGAAACATGACAGGAGCCAGATGTGAACCAGAACAGGAAGGGGCTTTCCCTCACATCTGGACTGATGCAGTATCCTCTTCACTGGTTTCTTGCTCTCCCCTTGCTCCCAGCCATCCAGTCTCTCCCTTTTCCATGCAACAGTCATATGATTTTTTTATAATGTAAATTAGATGATGTCCTCTTTAGAGTAATTCATTTAGCAAATATTGATGAGTGCCGATTACATGCCAGGTACTGTTTCTGGCACTGGGGATACAACAGTGAACACAAAGCAAAGTCTGTCCCCTTGGGGAGCTAACATTGAGTGGAATTCTAAGGGCTCTGCTCAAAAGTTAAAGGTCTCCCCATCTCTCTGAGAGTGACAGACAACCCTGTGTCCCTGTTACCTCTAACTGCATGAGCACCCCAAACTCAGCAGTGGAAAGCAGCATTCACTGTGATGATGATGATAACAAGAGTGATGATGACGGCATTATTGGGGGGTTGACAGGGCTCAGCCAGGCACCGCTCACTCAGGGCCTGGCACGGAGGCTCCACAAGACCGGAGACATTGCCCGTCTTCTTTACCGCTGCCGCCTCAGTGTCTAGACCCAAACCAAGCACATTCTCATACTCCATCCTTATTTGTTCGGTGAAGGCGGGAATGGAGAGAGCATCCACACAGAAACCTCCTTAAATGCCTCCTTGGCATTTAATTCAGCTATGCTAACCCATGGTTTCCAGAACATGTGGGTGTGTAGGAGACAGGGGTCCCCCAAGGGCTTGATGGTCTTCCACAGCGTCTCAAGAACAGAATGCACATTGCTGGGCACAGAAGAGGTAGTTTGAGTTGATAGAAAAACTGGTTGGCCATCGTGACCTGGCCAGCAATATAATTTCACACAAAACAGAGGAATTGGGCCGGGGTGGATACAGGAGATACCCATGTAGCCGAATAAATAGACACAGGAACTTTTTTAGATTCACGGAACAGTGACAGTGGGAGCCTCTGGGTGGCACGGGGCCAAGAATGTTATTATAGTCCCTGTTTCTCATTAACTTCTACTTACTACCTGTGGTGATAGATGTTCCTTTTAATGGTTGGGATATTGGTTTGTTTGTTTGTTTGTTTTTTTCAAGAATCAATGTAAGTAAAAATGTGACCCATGATTAGGGTAAAATATTAAGGAAACAATTGTACAGGACTAATTAGATACGGATAAAAATTATAAAGGTGGTAGGTAAATTTCTCGATTTTAAGAAATACTGATTCATTGAAACGATCCTGCACAAATGACCTGTGGTTAACAGGAGGGAAAAATCTCCTAGCATTACAATGGGGCCAGTGCCTCCGCCTGCCAGCAAGCATTAGAGGAGGACCCACAGAGCTGTGTCTGCCCTGGAAGCATTTGCTTGGTGCCCAAGTACAGGGGAAATGTTGGATCCCTGGCTATGTGTGCAACCCAGGCTGCCATAAGGGCAATTTGGGTTTTTTTAAACCATCAGCACCTGGTCAACTAACTTGGTCACGCTGGACATACCCATATACCACGCCCCCATATACCATGCCCCCAGTCAGCAACTTCCTCCTTGAGCTCTCATCTGTTCCCCAAAAGAAGGAAGGAACACACCAGGCCAGTGTTTCCCAGATGCTCTAGTAATTTGGGGAGGATGCTCCAAGGGCAGATTCCCACGCCTGAGGCCTGAACTCCAGAGTGGAGTCTCTGCAGGTGGGTCTCAGGACTGATGTGGATGAATGGTTTTGCAGTGGGACCATGGGGAAGCATAGTAAAGGGATGTGTTCCATCGTAAATAAGGTTTTGAGTAGAAAGAGACTTTCCAAGGGCACACCAACAGCTTGCCCACACTCTACACAGCAGGGCACCTGAGATTCTGTGGTAGTCTCTACCAGATCTGGGAGAATTCACTGCTTCATGTCAGAATCAGAACATACAGGGGCCTCCTCTGCCTACTCTGTTTCCCAGGAGTGGCAGTGTGATCAGTTGACATCTAGGTAGTGGTAAATCTCATCAGTAGCCCCATATTCTCAGATGTGTTATTAGATCTCCCCGTTGAAAAGTGTGGTTGGTGTTAGGGGGTCTCCTGATCGGTTAGGTGGATGCCCCTTGCGTTCGTGTAAGTATTCTTGTGTGTGGCCTTGGTGAGCGCCTGTGGCTGGGCGCGTAGCTCTGTGTGTTCATCTGGGGGTTCTCCACTGTTGGCAAGAGTAGCCGCATCCCAGTGGCTGCAGGACACAGGTCTGTCGGGCCTCCTTGGTGGCCAGGGCTTGGGCCGTGACCACCAGCGGCTCCCATGCACCCTGACACAGCCCCGGGTGTTGGGCGTTTGTGGCCGACTGCACATCTCTGCCTGCTAAACCTGAAGACAACACCACGCTCCTGTCCGAGTGTCAGGGACGTCTGCGGGGTCTTCCGGTTAATGGGGAATAAGCGGCATAAGGGTCACTGCAGGCCCTGTCTGCCTGGGGCCTTCGGGACGTCACCACATCCCGAGCGCGACCTCGATCCTGCGGCAGGGCTGCGTTGGCGTGCGCACCTACGTACGTGCGTGTGCGTGTGCGTGCGCCCGTGCGCACCGAGAGCGTGCGTTCTCACCCGCGTGCTTGCGGGTCGCTGTGCTGGCATTTTACACATAGATCTTCAGCGGCTGTGGGATCTTGGGCAGGGTACCGCGGTCCGCGAAGGGGTTGGGGTCGGCTCCGAGGGCCCCGGGCGTGTACCCCGTGCTTCCTGCACGACTAACTGGGAGCTGCCTGCCCTTTGCATAGGCCGCATCTTCAGAGAATGGGGCCTCGGGTATGAAATGGACCCAGCTGAGGTCCGGGGCCTCGAAGTTTCCTCTGGGTAAGTGGCCTGCATTCTGCAGGCGCGGACATTCTCCAGCTGCACCCCCCCACCCCACCCCCACCCGGGCTTGCACACTGAAGTAAGAGAGGGCCACAGCTCCCAGCATTTCGCTCTTCCTGTGGATTGCTCGGGGAAAAGGCCGGAATCCTCGGCCTCAGAGCTTGCTTCCTGGAGTTAACGATCTCAGACCCTGATCTTAGGCAACTGCTACTGAGTTTCGTGGGCCTGAGCGAGGACACAAGCCTGGGAATTCGCTTCTTGGGGCTCCGGGCTCGGAGTTGATGAGCGGAGGAGACAGCTAGTTCTGACTGCCTCTGTGTTCTGCTTCCAGCCGCAGAGCTGGAGGGACCGCGGGTGTGGGCAGCGAGTGGAGGGTGCGGGTATCCCCGTGGATGCTCCTGGGCCCCTGCAGAGGGCCAGGCTACCTCCGGGAGGCACCTCGGCGGTGAGCACGCTGCCCAGAGGGCTGGTGGCAGGGCCCGTGCTTCGGCACCTGTATATCTTGCCTCGCCCTCCTCACCCCTGCAGGGCACCCAGCACGCAGGGGTTGAACGGTTCATTCATTGAATACCTACCACAGCTCTCTGCAGGGTAACTGACGGTACCAGGACCTGGGGAGCAGGGAGTTACAGGCATTTATGCTCCTTCTTCATTTTATGTTCGTTTATGTTCTTTGTTTTTACGCTGAGAAAGTCCTCCTTAATCCGACAAACTAAGAACTGTCCACCTCCAGGTATTTTTTTCTGGTTATTTTTTAAATTCATTTTGGCGTCTGGTGTGAAAGAGAGAGACCCAACTTCTGCCTTTTTTTTCCCCCTAAAAGACTCAACTGTCCCAGCACGATTCTTTCCGAATGAGGACATCATCATTTATAGCTAGGTTTTGAAGAGTGAAATAAAGTGCATGGTAAGGTGGGATGTGTGCACCTGTGTAACTACCACTGGGTCAAGATCTAGAATGCTTCCAGCACCCCTGAAGACTCCCCCTTGCCTTTCCCAGTTAATCCCTACCGCCTAGGGCAGCCACTACTCTGACCCCTTTCATCATGTGTAGGATTTCCCAGGTCCTGCTGTTACCAAAAGGAAGAGGTTCTTCACTGACCTTGTTTTGATGTGGTTGGGTAACCCTAGGTAGCTGACTTGGGGCCTTGTTCTTCCATGCACTGGCTTATTTCCTTCCTTCACCCCAGAATGTGGGTATCACTGCATCCCCACCTTGCTGGTAGAAAAAGAAGTTCAGAGAGAAGTGAGAGAGCTGGCTGATCCTGAGGCCAGGACTGGAGCCCCCAGCAGCCTGACCCAGGGCCTTCCTGGTGGGCCATTACTGTCCACCATTTAGGAAGTATGCTCCCTCCCCCGGTAACCTCTACTCCAATGTGAAACTGCTTTCATTAATGCAAATAGAATGTTTCTTTTTTCATTTTGAGATAAGTTTAGACTCATAAGAAGTTGCAAAAATAGTACAGAGTTCCCATGTACTCCTCACCTAATTTCTCCCAGGGAAAATATCTTATGTAAGCACAGTACATCAAAATGAGGTGTTTTTTTTTTTTTTTATTAATGACTTTCTATTTCTAAAGCATCAAAGATAATTAATGCTCAACATTTTCTTACCTTCTAGCCTTGGTCATTTGATTTCCCCCATTAACCCATGAAGGATGGTGATTAATAATCTAGAGATACTACATATGGACCTTTTCCCGTGGATCGGGCATTATACCCAGTACTTTACTTTCATGATTTCATTTCATTCTGCTGTGTTGGCAATCATGCCATGAATAAAGAAACTAAACAATGGCAATAGTTACAATTCTTGAACACTATGTGTCAGGCACTGTGTTTTATACGCCTTATCTAATTTAATCTCTCCCTGATCTTGTGAAGTCGATCCTGTCATTAGCCCCATTTTGCAAGTGTGACTGTTGACACAGAGACAGGTAAAACGATTTACCCAAACTCCTAGGGAACATCAGACTTTGACCCCAGAAGGTTGACACCACAGCTCATACCACAAGCACTAGGCTGTACGATAGCCATAACATTGTTACCTACAAGCACAGAATGCTTCCTTTCCCTTCTTAGGACACTGGAATGGGGCCCTGAGGAATGCACTGGTCAAGTCTTCCTGGCAATACTAAACAAATCCTTCAGTCCCCTCTCTCTTGATGTGTTTCACCTCTGGCTGCAGGAATGCCTGGTCTGGATGCAGTACCCCCTTATGGCCCCTAGATGGAGCAGTTGAGCACCATGTATTTTTCAATTAATATTCTTTTTTTTTTTTTAAGATTTTATTTATTTGACAGAGAGAAACACAGCCAGAGAGGGAACACAAGCAGGGGGAGTGAGAGAGGGAGAAGCAGGCTTCCCCCCGAGCAGGGAGCCCGATGTGGGACTCGATTCCGGGTCTCCGGGATCATGACCTGAGCGAAGGCAGTCGCTCAACCAACTGAGCCACCCAGGCGTCCCTCAATTAATATTCTATCATTATTCAGAGTAATAGGAAGAGGAGCAATGGATCCATGGGTGGCACTGCCAAGGACAGAGATAGATGGGGCGAGGGAGAGTAACAAAGGACCGGAATAGAAGCAAGGGTAAGAGGCCCATGTGGTGTTCCCTCTCCTTCAGCCCTTTTTGTTGGAATGCAATAAAAACAGCTTTTGGGCGTCTGGGTGGCTCAGTGGGTTAAGCCTCTGCCTTCGGCTCAGGTCATGATCTCAGGGTCCTAGGATTGAGGCCCATGTTGGGCTTTCTGGTCAGCAGGGAGCCTGCTTGCTCCTCTCTCTGCCTGCCTCTTGCCTACTTGTGATCTCTCTCTGTCAAATAAATAAATAAAATCTTAAAAAAAAAAAAAAGCTTCCGTTTACTGGGGCCTCACTATGTGCTTGGCACCGGAAGCACTTTATACTCCTTAGCCCATTTTACAAAACCCTATGAGACAGGCAGTATTTTACGGTTAGAGACGGGGATTTAAAGCTCAGAATGTGACCTTAGAGATAGAGCTTGAACTTGAACCTGGGATGGAATCCTGAGTCCCAGTCCTCATCGCCTCTGTTCTCCCTCCCCATAACCTCCTGCGAGGGATGGGAGAATTTCAACATACGTACCAGACATGTGGCTTGAGTGATTGCCTTTTTTTCTTCTAAAGATTTTATTTATTGAGAGAGAGAGAGAGCATGAGCACATGAACAGGGGCAGAGGCAGAGGGAGAGAGAATCTCGAGCAGACTCGACACTGAGTGCAGAGCCTGAGGCAGGACTTGATCTCAGGACCTGAGTGCAAACCAAGAGTCTGACACTTAACCAGCTTAGCCACCCAAGGCTGACTTGGCTTGACTAGGATAGAGACGTCCCCCTGCAGGATATGCAAAAGATCCCTGCTCTGGCCCTCTCGAGCCCATGGAGCTCTGCACCGTGGAGGCTTGGACCTGAAGAGGAGCAAGATAGGGAAGCAGAAGACAACAGGTCTGTAGTCCCAGCTCCAGAAACCCCATGACTTTCTCATCCAAGGAGCTGCACGGAAAAGCTTCCACACATGCTTCCACACATGTTTGGAAAATCTTCCAAACATGCTTAGCTGCCATATTTCTTTCTGTTCTGTATCTATATCTATATCTCTATATATATAACAGAATATATATAATGCATAATATATTTTATATATTACATATACATATATGTAATATATGTCTTATAATGTTATATATAATGTATATATTAGGTATAACATGTATTGTTATATATAGAATATATATTCTGGGTATTTGTGAATATATTTCTGCATCTAGAAACAATCCCTGCTCATTGTAGGAAATTTGGGAAATAGAGCAAAATATAAAAGGAAAAATACAACTCAAATTTAAGTGCTATTAACTCTCAGTGCCTCATCTTCCTGTGTGTATCTTTTTTTCACTAAATATTATAGAATTCTGGACATTTCCCATCGCGTCTTCTAGCTATTGCCACAATCATGCCTCAATAACAAACAGCCGCCAAACTCATGATTTAAAACAACCCTCACTCTTGTTCGCGTGTTTGGGGGTTTGGCTGATCTAGGCTGGCCTTGGCTCAAGCTCTTGGCTGGGTCTGTGTGTGCTTGTCATGTGTCTCATCCTCCCAGGACCAGTAAGCCATCTGGAGCCTGTCCTTACGGCAATTAATGGCAGAAGCACAAGAGAGCAAATCCTACCACATAATGTATTTTTTTGTTTGTTTGTTTTTTTTAAGATTTTATTTATTTGTCAGAGACATAGAGATTGAGAGAGCACAAGCAGGGAAGCAGAAGGAGAAGCAGGTTCCTCGCTGAGCAAGAGCCCAATGACGGACTTGATTCCAGGACCCTGGGATCATGATCTGAGGTGAGGGCAGACACTTAACCCACCGAGCCACCCAGATGTCCTGACACACAATGCATTTTTTAAAAGATTTTATTTATTTATTTGACAGAGAGAAACACAGCGAGAGAGGGAACACAAGCACGGGGAGTGAGAGAGAGAGAAGCAGGCTTCCTGCCGAGCAGGGAGCCTGATGCAGGGCTCGATCCCGGGTCTCCAGGATCATGACCTGAGCCGAAGGCAGTTGCTTAACCAACTGAGCCACCCAGGCGCCCCCACACAATGCATTTTAAACCTCTGCATGCATCATGGAATTTATTGATCCATGGGTCAAAGCTATCACCTAGCTGACTAGCAAAGGAATGGAGAAGTATTTTCTGTTTCTTAATGGGAAGAACTGCAAATTCATATGGCAAAGGGTGTGGATACAAGGAGGGGTAATGAACTTGGAACAATATTACCACCTATTACAACTAGTAATAACATTCTTTGAAAACATGCTTTTTTATTATGATGTTCAATTAGTCCTTGTATAGTACATAATTAGTTCTTAATATAGTGTTCAGTGATTCATTAGTTAAGTATAACACCCAGTGCTCATGATAGCACATGCCCTCCTCCATACCCATCACCCTGTCACTTCATCCCCTACCCTCCTCCCCTCTGAAACCCCCAGATTGTTTCTCGGGGTCCATAGTCTTGCATCGTTCAGCTCCCTGTCTGATTTCTCCCTTTGGATTTCCCTCCCTTCCTCTGTGGTCCTCCATGCTATTGCTTATGTTCCATATATGAGTGAAACCATATGATAATTGTCCTTCTCTGCTTGACTTACTTCACTTAGCATAATCCCCTCCAGTTCCATCCATGTCAATGCAAACAGTGGAAATTCATCATTTCCGATGGCTGAGGAATATTCCATTGTATATATGGATCACATCTTTATCCTTTCGTCTGTTGAAGGGCATCTTGCTCTTTCCACAGTTTGGCTATTGTGGACATTGCTGCTGTGAACATTGGGGTGTGCATGCCCCTTCTTTTCACTACATCTGTGTCTTGGGGTGAATACCCAGTAGTACAATTGCTGGGTTGTAAGGTAGCTCTCTTCTTAACATCTTGAGGACTCCATACCGTTCTCCAGAGTGGCTGTACCAGCTTGCATTCCCACCAATAATGTAAAAGGCTTCCCCTTTCTCTGCATCCTTGCCAACATTTGTTGTTTCCTATTTTTGAAAACATGATTTTTACTTGTGGTATTATTTTCCTCCTTAGGGATATATTCTAATTTATTTAAATATTTCCTTATTAGTGGACATTTACTATTTCCAGCACAATCACTATTACTGTACATGCAACCTTGACTTCATTTTGGATTATGCCTATTAAGTTCTTGGTGTATGTTACCCTTCAGTCATGTATGAGAGTGTTCATTTCACTGTATCATTGTCAACATTACACACTGTGAAATTTTTTATTTATATCTTTAAAAATAAGAAGGTAGTGGATAAGATAGACCAAGGGTAGGGGTTTTGCATAGAGAAGGGTAGAGAGGTGAAGAGAGAAGGAAGGTAGGGTAGATTTGGAAGGAGGAACTTGTCCAAGAAGGCTGTAAGACAGGATGAGTTAGGAGACCTGGGGAATAGGTCTTAGGAACTTGGCACATGCCTGCAGGGCTAGACCCTCTACCCCAGACCACTGGTACATACCTTATCCAGCACCCCGTGGGGCAGCAGCACATTTTCCTTTTAACATTTTTATTGCTCTAACCTCTAACATTTTTATCGCTGCCGAGATCAAGGGTTCTGCTCGAGAGATGTGAAGTTTGAGCTCAGCCATTCTCCAGAGAGCTCAGTCCTTACACAGGGAAAGGAGTCTGACTCAAGTCGCCCAGCCAGTCTTGCAGGCTGGAGCCTGACTGTCCTTCCAGGACGTGAAATGCTCTTTCTGCTCTTGACTTCCCACAGAAACGTGGCATTTCAGCATGCCGCTCGATGCCCTGCTGGAAGCCAACCACGAAGCCCTCCCGAGCCTCTAGGTCCTGCTGGTCCTTCAAGCCCGTGGTTGTGTCTGGCTCATTGAGCCAGTGAGATGCTGTGCCGGGGGCCACCATTAGGAGGTGTTCAGCCGCGGGGGGTAAGAACATGGGCTTTAGAATTGGGACTCCTGGTTTCAAACTCTGGCTCTGACACTTGCTAGTTTGGAGACTAGGGATGAATTTTTTTAAAAGACTTTATTTATTTATGTGACAGAGAGAAACACAGCTAGAGAGAGAACACAAGTAGGGGGAGTGAGAGAGGGAGAAGCAGACTTCCCGCCGAGCAGGATTCGATCCCAGGACTCAATTCCGAGACCCCTGGATCATGACCTGAGCCGAAGGCAGATACTCAATGACTGAGCCATCCAGGCACCCTGGGGATGAATTTTTGAACCTCTGTAAGTCTCCCTTTCAAGATCTGTGCAGTGAAGTTATAATTCCACTATCCTCCTTATATTAAGGACTGAAGAGAAATGCATATGAAGCTCTCAGAGCAAGGGCTAGCTTCCGGAAGCAGTGGAGAGAGCTGTTACCCTCCTCCTAGCTCTCTCCTCTTCCTGGTTTTCATGGGAGGCAAAGACACCAGTTTGAATCCCACTTTTCAAGGATGCTGATTTCAATGCTGGCTTCCTTATCTTATAGCTGCTGTCCTGTTTTGGAAAAGAGAGGGCTGGACATGGAAGGCATTCTCAGGATGCCTGGATCCCAGGCCAGAGTCAGGTAACAGTTTGGCTTCCCTCACATGATCGAAGCTGCATCTCCCAAGATAAGCCACGGGAGAATCCAGTTCCCAGCTTGTCTGTGCTCTTCCTTGGGTCCAGTTTGGGTTAGGGAATTCCAGGAGGGTGTAAAGCAGGGAGGCGGCACCGTGTTGCATGGGTGGAGTCAGCCTACCAATATTTATTAGGTAAAGCCCTATGCCATGACCTACCCAAAGAGGCCATTTACTCTTCACATCAGCCCTCAGAGATGGTGCTATTGCTTTTCAAATGAGGAAACTGAGGCCCAGAGAAGTGGTAGAGCAACTTTTCCTAGAGTCCTGGGCCAGCTCCTCCTTCTTTGAGAGGATGGATCAGGGGCTCAGTCGTTAGGTGTCTGCCTTCGGCTCAGGTCATGATCCTGGAGACCCAGGATCAAGCTCCGAATCAGGCTCCCTGCTCGGCGGGAAGCCTGTTTCTCCCTCTCTCACTCCCCCTGCTTGTGTTCCCTCTCTAGCTGTGTTTCTCTCTGTCAAATAAATAAATAGAATCTTAAAAAAAAAATAGAGGATGGAACAGCTGAGCTGGAGAGAGATTTCTCCACTGACCTTTTCAGCTGGGATGAGGTTTACCACAAGATGCATCTGATTTGCTCAAAATGTTCATCCGGGACCTACGGACACTCCTGCTCATGGCTGAGTAGCTCTCGACCTTCACTGCACTGCCCGTGAGGGAGGGTGCCCCAGCCCTTTCCATCTGCAGAGAAGAGCATTTGATGCTACTGACCTTGGTTGGAAAGGCGACATGGTGGGAAGACAGGACCACCTCCTCCCTGTGACCTTGAGCTGATGGGGGAGGAAGTGTGTGTACATGCGTGTCCCTGTGTATGGCATGTACCATATGAGTGCATTTAGTGTCCGCACGTGCTTGTGCTATGTGTGCACGTGCGGGCGTGTGTGCTGTGTACCAGGTGCATGTGTGTGTGCACAGGGTATAGAGTGTGTGCGAGTATGTGATGCACATTTGTGTGTGTGGTGTGTAATGGGAGGGAAGATGAGGTGCGGTTTGTACACAAGCTTTCTTCCCTTCCTGGAGGCCACCTGGTGGAGCTTACCAGATTCATCTCATGGTGTATTAGTGCATTGATCTGGGCATGTCTGTCTGCTCGTGGGCACGTATTGCACAGATCCCCACTTCTGCATGGACCTCCTCACAATCCACAGAGTGCAGACACTCCCAGTTTGCTGGAAAGAACAAAGCAACCCACCTGCGGTCCACCTGGGACCTTGCAGGAAGCCCGGGGCGCTCGCTCTCTCTCACTCTCTCCAGTTCTCAGACAAGCCTCAGGGTTCAGGCAGTCAGATGTCTATCCCCACCCGCGGGCAGGGACCCCAAGAAATCCCCTCCAGCCTTTACTTCCCACAGCCTTGCTTTATTTTTTCCTTTTTTCTTTTTTTTAAATTATATAGTTTTATTATGTTATGTTACTCACCATACAGTACATCATTAGTTTTTGATGTAGTTTTCCAAGATTCATGGTTTGCCTTTAGCACCCAGTGCTCCGTGCACTCCATGCCCTCCTTAATACCCATCCTCGGGCTCTGCAGCCTCGTTTTAAAACAGAAACCTTGCTGCTGCACAGCTCCTCCCGCTTCATGCCCGCCCCCTGCCTGGAATAAACCCTCAGGCCCACCCCTCCTCTTCTCCCTGCGCCCTCCTGTCTCCACCCTGCCGTTCAGCCTGCTGTTCACATCTCCATCCTCCCTCAGGCCCCTGCGCTTGCTGCTCTCCCTCTCTGGAAACCTGCCCACTGGGCTAGGCTGGAGGGCTGCTGCTTGGCACTGGGATGGCCACTGGCTGTCAGCGCCTCCCAGAGGCCCGCCCAGGCGCTGCGTACCCCAGACGCTCCGCTGCGTGGTGTGTGTGAATCAGTGTCTGAAGATACTTAGTCATTTCTCGACTCACTTATTGTCTGTCTTCTCCCCTGAAGCAGAAGCTTTGCAAGTCTGCTACCTGTTTGTCTTCTTTCATCCTGTGTCCCAGGCTCCTGGACTGGAGAGGCCATCTGATAGGCCCTGGACGGTAATTGTTGCGGGAGGGAGCCGATGAAAGCATGAATGGATGAGTGGGCGACGGAAAGAACGAACTCGAGCCACGCAGGATCTGAGGGACGAGGCCCTGGCACCCATCCTCTGTGCCCGTACCCAGCTGGTCCCCAGGCTCCACCAGCTCTCAGCCGTGGGTTTGGTCTGGCTTGGGGAACTCCTTCTATGAACTCTGTGACTCCCACCTCCTCTGCTCCCTGGAGATCCTGACCCCAGGTAGGGGACGCTTACTTCATCGTTTGTCTCTTGCAGTGCTAAGGGTCTCGTGAAACCTCTCCAGCGCATGTGACGATCTCCCCTCCAAGGGTGATTGTGGAGGCCTTTGGTGCATTTCTGCCCTTGGACCAGAGCTCTTGGGCCACACATCTCGGTGTGTGTGTGCGTGCACACATGTGCACATGCATGTGTCTGTGTGTGCACCCACGGGATACTTTTTATTCCCGCAGTATAGAGAGTGAGCCTCACGACCGGCATTGGTCAGAGCTCTCTGAGCTGACACAAGCCCAGGAAACAGTTCCAGGCCTTGTGACGAAGGGTTTCCTGGCTGTCCCTGGACTCTGCGATCTCCCCCCAAGAAGGGGCCTCCAGACTCAGTGGGGGAGAGTCCCTGAGCCTCTCACGGAGACCAGAGACCAGAGGCTGAGGCCTCCCTCCTCCCTCAGGCATCTGGGACCTGAAGCAGCCCCTGCTGGCCCTCCACCCGCTCATCCTGACTCTCCCGGAACCCAGCAGAAAGGCCCTGAATGGCACCTGGCTGGCTCAGTCGGTAGGGCGAGCATGCGACTCTTGGTCTCAGGGTCGTGAGTTTGAGCCCCACACTGGGTGAGCTTACTTAAAAGAGAGAAGAAAAGGAGAAAGCATAACTGGAGCTGCCTCCATTCCACCCTCTCAGGCCACAGCCACCATCATCACTCCAAATACGCTCATTCATTCAGTGACTTAGTCATCCCGTCAACGACGATTGGTTGCTGGCTGCTGGCTGCCGTGATGACAACGGTGATGACCGAGTCTTTCCCGGGACTTCTTCCCTAGAGAAAGCAGACGAGACCTGGAAGAAATCGGTGCTTACCGGAGCGGAGCTGGCCTCTAGTCCTGGGTGGTGCTAACAGGTGGTACAGGGAAAAAGGGCTCCGTGTCCAAATAAGATGGGTGAACGCTGACTCCCTCAAGCAGGGCTGAGGCTCATTCTTCCCTTGAGACTTCTCAGAGCCTGTGATACGATCTCCAAGTGGGGCTAGAGCCTGTAGTACTTTCCCAACCTAGCCGATCACAGACCTCTGTTGTTGCGGAAAGCATTGCCCGGCGCTGGTGTTCAGGGGCGGGGGGTGTGGCAGGGGGCACCAATCTGGGAAACACTCTTTTAGGAAACTCCCATTGAGTGTTAGGGGAGTAGGTGCTCAGGACCAGGGTCTGGGGCTGGGGTGCAGCCTTGGCTTAACTCCGCACCCCCGCCCCCCGGCTATTTTTGGGTCAAAGCCAATGTGCATTTCCACGGTGAGGCTGTGAGGAGGTCCGGGCCTGCTGGAGTCCTTGTCTGCTGTGGGCATGGGAGGCCCCGAGGAAGTCTGAGAAACCAGACAGCTGGGCTCGAGGGACCTGCACTCTTCGTGCCTCAGCTTTGGTGGAAGAGACAGCCTCTTTGAATTTCTGCTGCTTTTTCAGTAAACCGAGGGTAATCATAGCATGGTGTATGATTGTTTTGGCAATTACAAGAGCTAATGCATGAGAACTCATAGAGTAGCAGGTATGGTACTTTGCAGGGGCTTCGTATATGCTCTTCCTCCATCCTTCCTTTCATCCTTCCATCCAACCATCCAACCATCCTCCCATCCATCCATCTGTCCATCCACCCGTCTCCAGCTTTTCGTCCTTCCTTTCCTCCTTCCTTCTCTTCATCCTTATGATTATATGGCCTTGGGCACATTCTCCTCCATAAAATGGGTACAATGATAGAACCCACTTTACAGAGTGGTTGTGAGGACTGAATGAGACAATAAATACATGTAAGGTGCTAACTGAGGGGCTAGAAACACAAAGAATGCTTAATAAATGGTAGTAGTATCATCTCCCCCCTTTCCAGGGGCTCTCTGGGAAAAGACCCATTTCCCAGAGCTGTGGCTCTTTTCTGCCGGGAAGTTGAAGTCTGATTCAGATGTCTCCTTTGCTTCTCAGTGGGGAGGGAAAGGCATGGGCCACAGCAGGAGACTGAGACTCAGGGAGGAACTCAAGGGCTGATGGCAAAGCTGAATTGGACACCCGCCCCCCCATCCCAGCTGCTGGCTTCCTCCACATGGCCCTGAATTGTGCAGCATGGGGTTGTGGGAAAGGGAAGGAGCGCTGGGACATGCTAAGACACACGGGAGGTTCTGTGGCCTTCCCCAGGCCCTCCTGGAATTCCTCGGGAAAGGTGGTGGCCTGAGAGCCACACAACAAGATGACACTCTGGGACATTTCCATGGTGATGGCCCCTAATCTTTTCCTGCACCAAGGATGGACCCCCAAGCTCCCCAAGGACTAGGAGGAGCAGGCAGTGGCCGAGGGGGTGCTGAGGACAGCATGCTACTAGGACCTGCTCTGGACTGAGGGCTGCGGGTCAATCATAAACAGAGGGGACGAGGTGTCCATCCTGGTGGCAGAGACAGGCTCCCATTCTCCTCGTAGTTGGCTGCCCTGCTGCTCCTCCATCCAGGAAGGGATGTAGCCCTGGCAGTAGCTCTCCTATCTCTACTTGTATCTCTTCTGGAATCTTTGTGGGATCCTATGTGCGGGCCCGTGTCTTCTTCCTCCCTCTGCCTCGGTGTTCAAGAGGTGTTTCCACTTTCTCTCTCCACTGCCATGCCTCTCAGTCCACTGCTGTCTGTTCTACCACAGATTCTGGGGTGTTCTCCAAGCTCCTGCAAGGAGTTCCTTCACATTAAAGCTCCAAGGATGCTGAAAAAGTTCCACTCCCGAGGCTCAGGAGCATAGGGCCTTCCTAGAACCCAGGCCACAGCCAGATGACCAAGGCATCCCCTGGCATGAGCCTCGCCCTGAGTAACCCTCAGAACAGTCCAAAGCAAGGGTGAGGGATAAGAGCAAGAGAGACCCCTCTATGCTATAGGCGTATAAGGCCTGCCAAAAGCTGAGGGCCAAGCAGAAGCCCTGAGAAGACCCAGTTGCCACTGGAGACCCCCAAGAACACAGGCAGCATGGCCCACCGTGGCTGGCTGTCTGCAGCACTGGGAGATGGCAGCCCACGTACCCAGCCACCCACCCCTCTACTCATCCACGCACTGACTCACCTTTTCCCCTTCCCTCCCTCGCTCCCTCCATCCGTCAAGTCAGTAAGATAGTTTTGTTTTTTTTTTAATTCCAGAAACCAGCAAGTGCAGCTCTGACTGTTCTCCCCCACCAAACCCAGGCATTCCTTTGTGTTCTAAGCCCACCATATGTCAGCTTGTTCTCCCCGCTCCTCCAACACCTCATCCTTCTGAGCTTTGGCTTATGTGTTTTCAGAAAGGACTGAAGCCTGGTAGCCCCACTCCTTCTTTCAGCCTAGTTCAAGGGTCAGATCTGTGGATGACCCCCTCCCCACTCTTCCCCCACGCGGGAACCCACTTGCACTCCCATAGTTCCTCTCTCCCCTATGCCTTTCATCTCTGAGTGAATGTGACTAAGACACATTAGATTATAATCGTTTTTTTTTATCATAAGGAGCTTTAAAAATCCCAGGAAGACCTAAATATTTTCTTGTTGCAAATGTCCGTAAATGGGTGAATTGCCCCTCCTCCTCTTCCATGTGCATTATCTTGCTTGGTTGTCTCACAGGCAGGAAATAGAGGAGCCCAAAATGGACCATTTCTTTCAGAGCGGTACACACATGCTCTGCGATTTGGGTCCCCAGGGGCTAGATTCTTCCAGTGCTCTGTGCTGGGTTCTGATCCAACAGACAGGCATGGGTTTATCTGAAGGTCTTTGGGAATTTTCCAGTGCAGGGCCGGCTGGGTTTCCCAGAGCCTTAGCCCACTCCAGGTGTGTTCTTGGGGACCCCTCTGCCTGAGTGTGCCATGGTGCAGTTGTCCCACAGCAGGTATAAGACTCTCCAGCTTCTGCCTGGGAGACTGCTGCCCATTAAGCCCAAAAGTGGTCTTTAACTCTCAGAGTCCCCTACTCCCAGGCCCTCTTTGGGACTACATGTCCCCCCAACATCCTACTACTAGTCCTTCTGTCCCAGGTTCAGGGAATTGTATTGCCACCTCTGCATGGGGTGCTGGGACAGGAAAGAGGACACAGGGACCCTCCCGTGCTCTGTGTCTCTCCCCAGCAGCCTCACACCCCTGATAAGACGCTATTCTTTCCAGCCAGCTTGCCTCTCTCAGTCGTCCAAGTGCCAAAACTGAATGACAGCGGTGGCTGGCGCCCCCAGGTCAACGACGGGGGCCTCAAGACCTGGATGCGAAGGTTACGCGCAGACAGGGACAAGGCGGGAGGTGGCCCAGAGGCAGAGGTGAGCGTCCCCTGCCAGGCCCAGGGAGACAGGGACCAGGGGTGGCTGGTACCCGCCTGCAGGTGCTCACTCCCTGGCTGCCAGGAACAGCGCTGCGGATTTTGCCACCAGGGGGCGCGCCGGCCTCATCGGAGCGGGAGAGGAGGTGGTGTCTCTGAAACCCGGGAGAAGACCTGGACTGAGCCAGAGGGAAGTGGCACGGTGCCGCCAGGACTTCCAGCGGCCATCTCCCCTATGCCACTGCTGGACAGCCTTTTGAGTGCCTGACCACAGACTGGGAAAGTGGGATGGCGCTGTGAGCTGTGGGGTGATTGGGATGAGGAGAGAAGTGGTAGAAAAGAAAGGCCTTCCGAGAACCCGGAGTGCTCCTGGAAGGAGTCCGGAGCAGGAGTTCTTATTGAAGTGCAGAACAAAGAAATTGACCTTCATCGTGTTGTACATGAGGTACATTTACATAAACCTATATGCACGCGTGTCTAGGTGCCTTGCATGCCCTCCTGGCGTGTGTCCGAGTGTGAGGCCATGTGCACACTTGTGTTTCCATGTCCATCTGTGCACACTTTTGGGGGCCTTATGCATACAAACATGAGATGCTTTGTGCACAAATGGCTGATATGTATGTGTATGTGTGCATCTTGTATTTCTAACGTGGCTATTTGTGTAAGTGCACTCGTATGTGTGTTTATGCTCACACATTTGAATTCCAGGCATGCTTGTGTGTCCTCTGTGGATGGATCTTCTTCTTTCTCTGTAGACTCCCAAAGTGGCAAAGATCCAGGTGGCCTGACCTATCACAAATCCCCTGGAGGTGCCCCTGACTCCCAGTACCGAAGTGGCCCTTGTCCCTAGGCTGTTCACAGAGTGTTGAGACAGGAGCCCTTCCCCTGCTGGGAGCAGGTGCAAGGAAGGCCCAGCCCCTCAGAGCTGAAGGCCACTGAGGGGAGTTGCTCATGCCATTGGCTTTTTCCTTTCTGGGTTGTTCAGAAGGGGGTTCTGTAGGCTTCTTAGAGAGCTTCTTGTTTCCAAATAATAATGATATTTAATGACTGCCTGCTATAGACCAGGTACCATGGGGAATGCTAGAATCACCATGAAAAGAACAGATAGGAGCACTGGACTTACCAGCTTCCAGCCCCACGGAGGAGACAGACAGGAGTCAGAAGCCACAAAGTAAATATCAAGTTACAAACTGTATTTGGTTTTATAAGAAATACAGGGAGTTATGTAATTGTCAAACAACACACCTGGTATAGTTTGGGGGGATGAGATAAGGCTTCCAGGAAGAGAAAACCACACATAAAAAGGCCCTGAGACAGCATGGTCAAAGAGCTGAGAGAGAATTAGTGGGGCTGATACACAGTGGTTGTTCCAGGATGCAAGAAACAGCTTGAGCTCTCTGGACTCCTTGATGGAATTGGCATGAAGGACTCTCGGATTGCCAGCCCTTAACAAGTGTCTCATCTACTTCCTCTCTGTATGGATGAGAGAAAACTAAGGTCCAGAGAGGGAAGGAGACTTGCCCAGGGCCTCACAGCAAATGAGAGATTCTGAAGTTGAACTCAGGATATCCATAATTATGACAATTATATAATAGTTATATATTAATTTTAATTATCATACGTAATCATACAATATCCGTAATCTACCTTAGAATTTGCATCTCACAGCAGGTTCTTATTCCCATCTGTCTCCCCTCATTCCCCCCCTCACAGCCTCCATCCTGATGCTCTGGTGACAGGATGCCCAGGGCTGGTCTCCTGAGTGCCATCCGGCTGCCTCTCCCCTTCCTTTGGGCCCCGGGCTCCTTCAGGGTTTTCAGCTCTCCTGGGAGGGTTCTTCTGTCTCATCTTGCACCTGGCACCCCAAATCTGTGAGGACTGGCCAGTCCAGGCTTGGGGCCCGGAAGCAATTGATCTCGCTGCCTCTGGGAGAAAAGATCAGTGGCTTTGTTGTCTCCACCTTGTGACATCCTCCTCTACGAGGAATGGGCCCCAAGCCCTGGGAGCTCTTGACCTCAAGGGCTCACTGGGCCCGTCTGGGGGAAACCAGAGTCCACCTTGGGGTGAGCCTTCCCTCGGGCCCCTGTCTCACGTGAAAGCAGGTGCGATCCGGCCAGGAGGTGGGTGGCTAGCCGGTGCTGTGCCTCAGGATTCTGTCAGGAGTGTGGGGTCTTACCTGGAGCTGGCCTGAGGCACAGGGAGGGCAGAATTTGTTCAGTGACACAGCTGCCAGCGCCACTGGGGATGCCTCTAGGGCTCCCTGGAGGATGAGGCCCTTCCTGGACGAAAGGCCGGCCATGGATTCCAGAAGGAATTCTGCCAACACACGCCCCACTCTGAGGCTTCTTCCCCTGGCTTTGGGGGAGTCAAGAACAGGCAGCTCTTCCCAGTTGCCGGTCTCCAGTGCACTGATTCTCAAACTGTACCACTGGGTCAGAATCCCCTAGGGGGCTGTGAAGACACAGTGGCTGGGCCCTGAGAATCTGCATTTGTAGCAGGTTCCCTGGTGCTGCTGGTGCTGCAGGGGCCCCACGCTGAGAGCCCCAGGCTGAAGAGCAGAGGCTAACATCAGGCTTGGACTGTAGAGGTGCCTTGAGGGAGGGAGTGCTCCGCAGGCCAAGCCGGAGGAGGGAGCACGGCAAGAGAAGAGAGCTCCAGCCTTGGCCACACGGGGGCGCTGGAGTGCACATTGCCGCTGAATGGGTCCGGAGAGAAACCTGAAGTCCGGGGCTCCAACCTCGCATCAGGCAGCTGCTGGCAGTGGAATGCCCTGGGGAAGGCAGCTAGCCCGCCCCCACAAGGCACCTGACATCTGCAGAGGTCCATTCTCCAGACAGCGGGGTAGCTGTGAGCCACAGCAGCCCAGGCGCACGCAGGTAGTGGTGGGCGCCGTGCACTGGACCGTGCACTGGACCGGCCTCCCACCCACCGCCTTCCACCTCCCCCGACCTGGCTTCCCACAGGTGACCATCGCCTGGACCCAGAGGCCTGCCGCTTAGCTTTTTGTATGGCGCCAGCCCCCATGGCAAGTGGGTCATTAAACAGAGCCCCTCTAAGACCTAGACTCTGAGGAGCAGCCCCACATGCCTCACCCCTGCCTCTGTAGCCTGTGCCCCTAGACTAGTGTGGGAGTGCCGCTGCCTCAGGGAAGGGTGTAGATCTTCCTCCCAGGCACCCTTCCCTGCAATGGCTCTCAGATCCCACGAAGGCCTGGGGCTGGGACTGTCTCCTTCCCTCAGGAACCCCACACACAGCACCCCTCCCCAGGCCTCCCACCGGCTCCCCAGCCCTCAGGATGGTGGCTCTTGCACCCAGATCACTGTCTGGCCACAGCACCCAGGGACTTGGATCTCCCAGCCTGAGAAGAATAAAAAATACAGCACCACTCTCAAGAGGCACTTATTTTTTCCCCAGAGAAAATTACTTTGAAAGTGGCCCTAGACTATATCACGGGACAGTCCTGGAGACGAAGAGCGTTCTCTGAGCTCCCTTGAAAGAGGAGGGCTTGGGCCTCTGGGCGAGAGAGCCAAGGTTCTGGTCGTGAACAGCCTGGGGAAGAATTGGAAAGACAAGATGATGGAAACTCTGTCCGCAGCTCTCATGCTTTCAGTGTTGCTTTGTACAATCTTGTCATTCTGTAATATATTTAAATCCCCCTTGAAGATAAAAGGTGCATGTGAAATGTTGCTTTTACTTCATTCAAGTTTTTTCCTCCCCAGTCCAGCTCTTAGTGGGTGCTGTGTCTTCAGTGAGTGAACCCGAGCAGGACTTTGTGGTGAGAAGGCTGGCTGTGTTTTCCAGTGGGTTCTGGCCACACCTCATACCTGCAGCTACCCCTACCCGAGGGCCAGGAAGAGAACTCCAGAGAGGGAGGAATGGAGTCCTCCTGACCAGTGGCTGAAGGTGGTGGGTGTGCAAGGCTAACTCTGGGATCTTTCCCTCTCCCATTTCCCAGGTCTCTCCCTTCGTCCTCCCCTTTTCCCTGGCTCTATCTCCCTAGAGCATGGGAAGCCTCCTGCTCCTAGATAAATTCATTCATTTATTCAACAATGAACTTATGAAATGCTTAACATATGCCCAAGGATTTACATGTTTAACCTGCAATAATCTGGTGTCTCCATTTGAGTTCATCTCCATTTGGGTTCATCCAGAAGCAGACAATAATTCAAGTGCAAATAGTGATCCCAAGAAACACAAAGGGGTGGGGAGATGAGAGGGGAGACAGCTCATAAAAGGACCCATTATCAAACAGTTTACCAGAGTAGGCAACCAGAGCTTAATTCTACTGGAGAATCCTGAGAAGCATTGTAGAAGATATCCATCTGATTTATCCCCACCTGCTTGCAACAGATTAAGAGCTTTTGAGTGGTCTCAGTTTCTCCAGAAGCTCCATCCAAAGAGCCCAGACTGGACCAAGCACAAGTTTAGCCCAACACTAGCCCCACAGTCCCATGAGGTAGGTGTTACTATGGTCCTATGTTACATATGAAGGAATTGAAGTTCAGCAAAGTTCAACCATGGGTTCAAAGCCACACAGAATTAGATGGTTAAATGCCCAATTCCAAATCTGAGGCTCTTTTAGCCATAGTATGATTGCCTGAAGCAGGATCAAGATCTGGTAGTTCTAGCGAGAGGACAGTCAAGAATAGAAGTAGGCTGGGGAACCTGGGTGTCTCAGTGAGTTAAGTGTTTGCTTTCAACTCAGGTCATGATCTCAGGTCCTAGGATCAAGCTGTATGTCAGGTTCCCTGCTCAGTGGGGAGTCTGCTTCTCCCTCTCCTCTGCCCCTCCCCTTGCCCATACTCTCTTTATCTCTATCTCAAATAGATGAATAGAATCTTTAAAAAAAAATGGAAGTAGGGGGATTGGGTAGATTATCATAGTGGGGGAAATACCATGGGATTCAGCCAAAGTTGCTGCTTCTGTTTCCCAATTCCTCCTTACCCCCACAATCCACATATAAGCCCTATTGGGCTTCCCACCAAAATGTACCCCAATCTGCCCACTTCATTATTTTGCTCCTACCACCATCCTAGTCCAAGCCACAATCATCTCTATGTCTTTGATGATAGTGACAGTGCTGGTGGTGATGATGGTGACAGTGCTGGTGATGGTGGTGATGGTGGTGACGGTGGTGGTGATGATGGTGATGGTAGTGATGGTGATGGTGTGATAGTGATGGTGGTGGTGGTGATGGTGATGGGGATGATGGTGATGGCGGTGATGATGGTGGTGATGGTAATGGTGGTGATGGTAATGGTGGTGATGGTGGTGATGGTGATGATGGTGTGGTGGTGATGGTGATGGTGGTGATGATGGTGATGTAATGGTGATGGTGATGATGATGCTGGTAGTAGTGATGAGGATGATGAGGGTGATGATGGTGATGGTGTTAGTGGTGATGATGACTGTGATGGTAAAAGTCTCAGCGGCTTCACTGCCAGTTAAAAATTCTCTCTTCTCATCCTTATATTTATCCTCTGTAGAGCAGGCACAGTGGTCCTTGTAAAATAAAAATTCAATTCTTCTGAAAGCCCTCCTTCTAAAAACCTTCCAGAGAGATTCTTCTGAAAGCCCTCCCTCTAAAAACCTTCCAGAGAGCTCCCATACCACTTAAAGTTGTATCCAAGTCTTTGCCCTGGCCTATGAGGTCTAATGTCTCTCATGCCATTCCCTCACAACCACCAAAGCCAGCCACACAATCCTCCTTTCTGTTTTTGAGACATACCAAGTTCATTCCTGCTTTGGGGCTTTTGCCCTTGCAGTGTCTCTGCCTGGTCCAGCCAGTCCCATAGCCAGCTCCTTCCACATCTGGGTCTCTGCTCAGATGTCCCTTCTTTCAAGAGACCTCCTCTGGCCATGTGACACTATCTCCTCTGACACTCTCTCCTCACTGTTAGGTTTTTCATTGAGAATAGGTAGAGACCACAATGGCAAACAGGGTCTAAAGAGTGAGCTCTATTGCAAGCACCCTTGGGCGAGGTTCCATGACTTGGGAGAGGAGAGTCGGAGAAGTCGTGCCTGGGTTGGGGAGTGCAGGGGTTTTTAAGCCTTATTGGTTCTGGGTCTGGATTCCGGTGGGTTTCTTCCATATTAGGCAAGGGAACATCGTGTCCCTAGGTGATTTTCTGGGGATGGGGAAAGTCCAGACGATGGTGGGTGGTCCCTGACTGGAAATTCCCCTATGGAAAGTTACTGGAGATGATGTGGTGGCCATGGCTGCTTTGGCCGGAAGATTAGCCATCTTGACTCAGTCTGCGATGTCTGCCATTTTGGGTGCCCCTGTCTCTCAGCCAGCCCAGCACTCACCTTAGTTAATTTTTCCTAACATTTATCATCACCTGAAGTTATATTATTTAATTCATTTTTTAGTCATCTGTCTCCCCAAATATGAGATAGCTCCTGGAAGGCAGAGACCATGTGAGGTTTTGCTCGCCTTTGTGGATATAATTGTACCTAGTAGGTGCTAAATAAAAATCTGTCGGATGAACGAACAAACGAATGAATGAATCCCTCTGTCTTTTTCCTCTAGAAACTGTTGCCTCACCTCCTAACTTAACTCTGACTTTCCTGGTCCCATAAGTGAAATGAGAAAATGCACTTGAAGTACCTAGTGCTCATTCAGTGCCCTCACTATTATTATTAATTATTAATAAGAACCAGGCACGCTGAAGGTAACTGATGTTATCTCTCCCACATGGTTTCCAGCACCTACAGTGGTCCAGTTGCCTGCCTCATTCTCTCATTAAGAGGGCTGGGATGGCAGAGAGCTATGTGGTTGGAGGGACAATTCTTTAACCTGGGGAGGAAGAGGGGGCAGGTGCCGCGGTGGGTGCTGTGCGCCTAGGACCAGCTGTGCTAACTTGGCACCCAGCTTGGGCCATCAGCCACCAGCAGAGGATCCTAGTTTAATCACATGTCAGCTTCCCCATTCATCTTCGGCTCTATCTGAGGGCTTATCTTTTTCTACTGAGTAGTATCATGGTGATTGATGATCCTGCACCAGCCCTGCCGCTGGATTAGCACAGCTCACACTGGGTGCCCAGCTTCTCCGAGCTCTTTGTAATTGGGGCTGACTTGGGCTAGGATCAAATTTCTTTTAAGGAGCACTGTTATGGACTGAAATATGTCCCCCTCTTTTCATGTGTTCAAGTCCTAACCCCCAAATTGACTTTTTGGAAATAGGGATTTTAGGAGGTAATTAGGGTTAAAGAAGGTCATAAGATGGGGTTGTGATCCCATAAGACTTGTGTCCTTATACAAAGAAGTGACATCAGAACTCTTTGGCACACAGAGGAAAGGCCATGTGAAGGCACAACAAGAAGGCAACTGTCAGCAAGCCAGGAAGATAGTTCCCACCAGAAACCCAATTTGCTGCCACCTTGACCTTAGACCTTGAGCCTGCAGAGCTGGGAGAAAATAGGTGTCTGTTAAAGTCCTTCAGCCTGTGGTGTTTTGTTATGCAGCTGGAGTAGACAGAGATAAAACCTTTCTGCATCCAGGAAGGATAGGATTTGGAAAGATGCTTTCAAGTGGGAGTATTTCCCTGGGCAAAGGCAGATATGCCCCCTGGGCAGAGGAGGTGTCTTATCTGGCATTCAAGTGGGGCTTCTCTGGGACAGGTAGTGTTAAGTGGTGGCCAGATGGGGCTGTATGGCAGACCTGAGCTCCAGTCTACCCATGGGGGGCTGCAGGTGATGTCTCTGGGCTCCTAGAGATTCAATCTGCCAGTGGGTCCCAGATGCTTACTGTAGGACGCCGTCCGTGAGGACAGGGTCGGTGGACGCCGAAGGGATGTGGGTGGGACAGATTTGGGTGTGGCACCTGTCACAGAAGGCCTCTCTGAGGAGGGGACACTTGAACGGACACCAAAATGAGAAGGGGCCAGCCACTGGAAGAGGCTGGGGAAGGGGTGTGCAGACAGAGGGAACAAGAAGATGTCAGCCAAGGCCATAATAGCAGAGAGACTGTCTGGGCAGCGGGGCTAAGAGGTAGATACGGCTCGCCGCTAGGGCTCCCACCCCGCCCTCCCAGCTGCTTCCCTCAGGACTCCTTCACCCCAGAGGATGGAAGGATGACATGAGGGAATCTGCCTCTACTCCACAATGACGTTCAATGCCCAGCACTGGGCTTGGCTGGACTGGAGAAATCAACAAGATAGGGAAGGTCCCAACTATCTTGGAATTCATGGACTACCCAGAGACACACAGTAACTCCAAAACAAAATTATTGTGGTACCTGGGTGGCTCAGTAGGTTTAGCATTCAACCCTTGATTGTGGCTCAGGTCATGATCTCAGGGACATGGGATGAAGCCCAGCATCAGGTTCCAAGTCAGCAGGAGTCTGCTTAAGATTTCCCCCCCTCTCCCTCTGCCCCTCCTCCTGTTGTACACACTCTCTTTGTCTGTCTCAAATAAATAAATAAATGCAACCTTTATAGAAGGAAGGAAGAAGGAAGGAAGGAAAGAAGGAAGGAAGGAAGGAAGGAAGGAAGGAAGGAAGGAAGGAAGGAAGGCCCCTAGAGAGGAGAGAGAGTGAAAGGAATGTGGGTGGGTCTTTGTTTTGGGTGGCCAGGGAAAGGCCTGAGTTTGGAAGCCCTCAGAAGCAGATTCTGAGCCAAAAACGAGAGGGCAAGATGTTTATTTGGGAAGTGGTCCCAGGAAGACCCTGTTGAGAGTAGAGATGTGAGCTCGGAAGGCTGGAGCCAGAGCAGGGTGTGCTAATGAGCAGGATTCGGCCGTGAGAAGCTGGGGCTCCATGTTGCAGCGATTTCTGGAAATATGCTCCCGGTCTGGTCTGTGTCAACTAAGGAGTAAGGAAGATACAGTATTATCACTGACCACCTGTATTTGTTGAGCACGGCTTCCGGGGTGTTAACTTCCTGGCACATGCGACCATTTCACAGATGCAAGGCTGACCATCTTCTGTGTCACAGAAACAGCCCGGGCAGTGGGTCCCAGATGCTTACTGTAGGACGCCGTCCGTGAGGACAGGGTCGGTGGACGCCGAAGGGATGTGGGTGGGACAGATTTGGGTGTGGCACCTGTCACAGAAGGCCTCTCTGAGGAGGGGACACTTGAACGGACACCAAAATGAGAAGGGGCCAGCCACTGGAAGAGGCTGGGGAAGGGGTGTGCAGACAGAGGGAACAAGAAGATGTCAGCCAAGGCCATAGTTGCTGGAGCTGCGCGTGCTAGCAGAGAGACTGGGCAGCGGGGCTAAGAGGTAGATAGGCTCGCCCCTAGGGCTCCCACCCCGCCCTCCCAGCTGCTTCCCTCAGGACTCCTCCCACCCTTGTACCCACCTACGGCCAGGTCAGTGATTGGCTGGCTGGGGAGGGCAGGGCCTTGGGGGGCCCAATCCCAGGAGGCCCTATCCACTCCTGTGCTCCGCTCCGGATGGAGGTGAGAGGCCAGAGAAGTTGGAATTTTGCAGCACTGCTGTCCTCACTTCCCTCTGTGCTTGAGGAGACAGAGAAGTGTTCCCTGGCCGTTCGGATGTCACAAGGGCATGCCCCCTTCTGGCTCAAAGTAGTCCCCAGACCCCACCACCCGGGTAGCCCCAGTCTAGCTCAGTGGACAGATCAGGTGGGCGGAATGGCAGTGAGGTGACCCAGTGAGGCTGAGTGGGGTATGGGCTCCAGCAAGGGGTGTCCTGTCTGCAGTGGCCCCCCCAGGAGTAGAGCCCAGGCCGGGAATATTTTGTCAGAACGTCCTTCGGGCATCCCCTGGCTTGGGCAGTGTCTCACTGAGTTCCCAGAGGCCGGCCATAGACGTGTATTTGAGTGCAGGACAGTGGGGACATTGGACAGGGAGGGGAAGGAGCCACTGAACAATGAGTCATTGCACTGGGAACCCATTGAGGAGGAACTCAGGGAGACAGAGAACACTTCTCAGAGTTACTCACTCTTGAGGAGCAAGGGAGAGGTGTATTTGACAGCCCACTCCCATTACTCATTGGCTGAGGGCTGTTTGGAGAATGTCAGTTCCTCTGCCCTTGCCACCCATGCTGGTCAGGAGGAAGCTCTATGTCCCTGGACCTTGCTAGAGCATACTGAAGCCGTAAAGCTGAGGGATATGGATGGGCTTCAGACAGGGTTACCTTGCTTGTTCATAATCCAATTAATCAGAGTTCTAGTTCTCAGTAATTCCTGCAAACCTGGGAGGCTAACCTAGGGAACCATGTCCCTCCTTTGACCTTTGCTCCTTCATCCGTTGGCCCAGCCCCCTGCTCCCCAACTCAAGGTGTCCAGGAGGCACCTTCCTTGGTGGGGGGGGGGGTGGTCGGAAATTCCACACCCACCAGGGCTCCTCCTCACTGGTGGGCCCAAACTGCAGTCCACCTTTGAACCCCAAGCAGCAGAGTGAGCCCCTCATACATTCTCTGCCCACTTCCTTGGAGCCCCTCCTCTGGGAAGCCTTCTAACCCTGATACCAGAAGACCTCCACCTGCAGGTACTTTGGTCTCTGGACTCTGAGAGCCCCTGGGTTGAAGCGGTCTCAGGGTGCCTCTGGGGGCAGGGAGTCCAGGCTCCGGGGGTGGGGTGAGAGTGGGAAGGTACTGCTGGGACCTGGTTGTGGGCAGGTGAACTCTCCCCACCTTGTCCAGAGGTCCATCACTCCTCCCTGCCTCTCACATATGGAGACCACTGGATACGCACAGCTGGGGCTTCAAGGGATCTATAAGAGTCTTCATCTTAGGCCTGGGGCGGCGGGAGGTCCTCTGTCTTGGTTTTCAGGCCTGGATGGGGAACAAGTGAATGTCTCTGTTGTGTTTTGCAAGTCCTGGAGCCAATGTTGGGGTGCTAGAAAGAAGTGATTTCTGGCAAATCCATCCTGCTGTCTTTTGCCCCTCTTTGGGGGGGGATTGGGGGGTCTAGGGAGCAGCAATGAGAAGGTGGGACATGCCTTCTATTAAAAACGTTCATCCCTCCCCAGCTGCTTTGCACTCTGGGGGAGGGGAATGGGAGCCACTTGTCCTTGTCCTCCCTGAATACTGGCTGGCAGGAGGCCCAGGGAGGGGGCTCCCAACAGGGAATCTGCAGCTGCCTGTCTTTAAGGTAAAATTACCGTAATTACTCCAATTACCAAATCCATCAAGAGCTCTGGACTGAGAAGCATTGAGAACAATTGGATCTAAGGCGAGTGAGTCATGGGGAGGGGGCACTAAGTGTAGGGGTGGGGGCAGGGATTGATGTTAGACCAGGCTCTTGATTGGGGTGGGGGTGGGAAACTGCAGAGAAATCATAATTGGCAAGCCACCACTTTGCTCACTCAGTGAGATTTTCCTCCTTGTATTGGGTAGATATCCTCCTATATTTTCTCCAGTATATTTTCCCTATATTTAAAATAAGAAAATAACTCTCTTGTGGGCTTGTCCTTTGACAGAACTCCCGAACCCCCCTAGCCAACTGACTTGGACCTTCTTTACCTCCCATGAGAGTGAAAAGTAAAAAAAAAAAATCCAAGAACTTATGGCGGGCATCTCCTAGGCTCTTGCTCTGGTCAAGGCCCTCTGCAAAGAGCTGTTCCAGGTTCCTTCCTTCCAACCCCAATGAAGGTTTCAGCCCATTTCACAGACCCAGGGGTCATGCTTTTCCTCTTGGCTCGGATGCCCCAGAGAGGCACAAGCTTGTCTTCCTCGGCACCCCTCCCCGCAGCCTGCCTGGTGACCTGCCAAGCAGGTTACACATTCAAGAGATATCTGGTGGGGCGCCTGAGTGGCTCAGTTGGTTAAGCGACTGCCTTCAGCTCAGGTCATGATCCCGGAGACCCGGGATCGAGTCCCACATCGGGCTCCCTGCTTGGCGGGGAGCCTGCTTCTCCCTCTCTCATTCCCCCTGCTTGTGTTTCCTCTCTGGCTGTGTTTCTCTCTGTCAAATAAATAAAATCTTAAAAAAAAAAAAAAGAGATATCTGGTGAAGGAAATAAGCACAAGACAGGCAGATTTTGTGGGTTACTGGAAAAATCATCTCACTGGA